>CAAAJI010000363.1:24237-54483 GCA_900642245.1 Fragilaria radians
AAATGCTCTGCCAATAGTGCTTTGTTGGCCGTCACAACAGATTTCTTTGCCTTAAGTGCACTCTCTACAACTGTCTTGGCCAAACCTGTCCCTCCCATTACTTCAACAACCATATCGATAGAGTCATCATTGATAATGGATTCAATATCCGTAACAACTTTGGTAAGTGTCGTGTCGATGTTGAAGTCACGTTTCTTGGTGGCATCGCGCACGCATAACTTAGTGACGACGCAAGGACGATTGGAAGATGATTCTTTGCTTCCTTGACTCATGAGAAGTTCATATGTTCCACCACCCACGACACCACCTCCAACTAGACCGATACGAAGAGGTGGTGTGACACGAGCAGCGGCAGTGGCGATAACCGATGACATGATTGATGTGATTTGATTTTAATGTGATTTCTAAATATATAGTACGAAGGGCTAGCTGTAGTTGTCACACAATATTCACCATTAACCTTATCAAGATAAAATGGCAAGTTATTATGAAAGGACTACCATCCAGTAGAATTCGTAACGGTATTCTTCCTTTTTGGAATGTCATAAAATCCAAAGAACAACTAATACTCAGAAAAATGAACAAAATTTGTTCATGTCATTGCCTCCCCTGGTTTGTTATCGTTTCTATCTTTATTTCTCTACTAACACCATGTGAATCTTGGATGAGTCCATCCAATTTCTATTTCCCACGGATTGCTTATAGTCGGACTCAACGTCATGCTTCACAAATATTGGAATTTGTGGAACCAGAAACTGGAGTTACTGTGACTTTAATCGGGTCGATGCATTACAATCCCGCATCCATAAGACTTGCAACGGATACTATTCAAGATTTGGCGGAAAAGAATCAATTGGCATCAGTTATCATTGAAAGTTGCGATTTACGGTATGAATCTTCTCGAAGGACACCATTATGGTTGAAATCCATTTTGAGGTCTGAAATGTCGGCTGCTTGTGATGTTTCATTGGCATATGGTCGTCCTGTCATATTGGGAGATCAACGTATCAATATCACACTTTCCGGTTTGCAATATGCCCTTCAGGAGACGATGCTAGATTTGATCCAACCCACAAACGGAGGTTGGTCACGGATTAAAACGACACTTACGGATACCTGGGGTAAGGTGTCGGTTCCCTCCGAATCCCCATACTTGACCATAACATCATTTCTTGATCCAACTCTCTTACTAGCATCACCCATATCCTTAATCAAGTATCCTTTGTCATACATTGCACGGGCACCTGTGGGGAGCGTCTTGGCCATTCTCACACTCTCTGGACTTATGGATTTATCCAGCGTTACCACATCGGAGATGTCCGACATCCATTCCAACTTTGGGATGGAAATTCTAGCTTCTCTTTGTATTTCGTTCCTTGAGGTTTTGGTTTTTACACGGATACTGCTGAAGGAAATTTTGCACGATCGCAATATTGTCTTGGCAGACAGTATACTCTCTCAATGTCGATTGTACCAACGTCAAAAGCCAACAAATATGTTTGAAATAAGACCATCCTTTCCCTGGTGGAAGGCTCGCAGCGATAACTGGAATCAAGACAACAGCCAAAGTAATATCTTTTACGTAGAACCTTCACCAGCGTCTATCTCTTTTAAAGGGAGAGATGCTGGACATCTAGAAGACGAAAGAAGTGTAGTAGCTGTGGTAGGCATGGCTCATTGCAATGGAATACATAAGATTTTGATGGAACGCGCAAGTATCCTTTGAAATATGACATGATATAAAATACCTTTCAACTGTGGAGGTTTTTTCACTACTCATAAAGAAAATCAAAGGAGAATAAGTAATGATCAATATGACCTTCGCATTCAATTCTGAATTTTGTATTCTCTGGTATTAATAAAGCGTCATACTGATTGAAATAAATGCTCTTATAATTATTCAATTGTTGAATTTTCGAAAGAATTTTATTATATTCACTAGTAGTTGGAGCTTGCTTTGCTACGCACTCTTTGCAGGGTAAGTGACAACTATGTAATCTGAATGGGAGGCATGATCATTGTAATTTTGTATAATGTTTATTCTTAAGTGATAACTTCTGAATAAAGTACATTCGAAAATTTTGTTCAGTTGATCCAGTCAGTACTACTTACCACTTGACAAACCCACATACAAACTGTCCATGTGTGAATACTTCTGATCCCAAGTATACACCTACCTGGTTGAAAGACTGTCCTTGTGACCTATTTATTGTCATAGCAAATGCACCTATGACAGGGAACTGTCTCCTGTGTAGCGTGAAAGGTAATCTTGGATCATCACAACATAGTGTAATTCTTGGTATAAATACTTCTTCTCCAGCATACTCAATAGATTTCTGGACATACTTAAAAGCTGCATTCTACTTCCATTTGATAACCCTCTTGATGGATTCAGATTTCTCAGCAGCATAACAAACTGTCCATTTCTTACTTCAAGATCATGTGAAGGAAGGCCTGAAAGTTGTAATGTATTTAAGAATTCAACTGGATAACTACCAGCTCAAGACTTAAAACCTTACTGTTAATCATCGTAAGAAAGACCCTTTTGTCAAAATTTTGTCCGTCATCAAGTATGTCATTAATATGTCCTTCTATACTATTTCCCGTAGCCAACATACTATCTGGTATCTCAGTATGCTATTCCACTACTTGCCACTACCATTCAGTTGAAACCCTCACTCCGTAAATACTTCAAAATATTGTTATAAAGATACTAGTAGTTGGTGCTTGCTTTGCTCCGCAAATTTGATTTTTTTACAAAAGAGAATGTCTTTGATTTTTACATTTTCAACAGCAGTTAAGACTTTTTACGATTGTTATTTGTGAACCTAGGATTTACAGATCATACAATCTGATGTATGGCACAATATTTTAGTTTTACTACTTGAGTTGACATGTCATTGGAATCTATAGTTGCATTCAATATCACAGGACTTAAATTTAATTTTACCATTGATTTAGCATTTGCATTAGGAAAGTGTAAAGTCATTCTTTACCTATTAAAACTATGGTTTAACGACTTATTTCAGCTTTTTCTTGCGCTATTGTTGTAGAAGTTATTGGTGTTGCTAAATTGGAACGAAAAAGATTGTCGGTAAAAAATCAAAATAAACCTGTAAGTGCAAAATCAATATTGTTCTTTTGATAGCTTTATAAAATATGTTCTTAACTTGTTTGACATTTTAAAAAGTGAGACAAGTGAAGGATTAATACAAATTGAGCTATCCCAAAGATACAATGATATAATTGATCCATATGATTAATGCCATTGAAACCAGCTTTAATTAGACTGAAGATTAAGAGCACAAAGATGTTTTCCCTCAATTTCAAAGGAATTTTGTTATTAGTTTTTAGTGTTTTGAAGGAATTGAACTGCAGATGAATATTGCAATTAGATCTATCCACATTTCAGTAGCATTGAATGACAATTGAGTTAATATCCTGCAGTTTACAGCTGAAAGTCTCCACAAGTTGGTGCTTGCTTTGCTCCGCAAAGTTAACTATTTTACAAAAGAGAATGCATCTTTGAATTTTTACATTTCCAGCAAAAATTATGACAAAGATTTGTATGATTGATATTTGTGAACCTAGAATTTGCATGTCAAACAACATGATGCATGACATAAATATTTAAGTTTTAACACTTGACCAAACATGCCATTGGTATCTATAGTTGCATTCAACATCACAGAACTTAAAGTTAATTATACCATTGATTTAGAATTGGCATTGGGAAGGTGTAATTTAGTAATTCCATTTTTTCTCTTTTAAAATATGGTTTAAAGACATACTTTAGCGTTTTCTTGCTCTATTGTTGTAGAAGTTATTGGTACTGCTGTTATTGCAATGTCAACGTTTGTTGGTGAATAAGTCAAAATAAAGCTGTTGCTGGAAAGTAGATATTGTTGTTTTGATAGCTTTATAAAATGTTTTCTTTACTTGTTTGACAGTGAAAAAAATGAGATATATGAAAGAAATATTAGCCAAACCCCTATTGATTTTAGTCCCTCACTCTGTAACAGCATTCTTACTCGATCACTTTCTCGAGTACTATACGTTGTATTTGCAATATATTTTCAAAACCTGCAAGGGTTAAGGGGTAGCATCGGCTAGATCGGATGTGAAACTTTTTTAGTAGTGTAGATGTCTTACCAGTACCACCGTGCCCATCAATGAAAAACACTTTTCCCTGTATATTGTCTGAATTTCTAACAGTTGCAAAAATTTGATCAATTATGTGCCTTTGATTCTCATTCAAGGATAGAACAAAATCTTCAACATCATCATTGTTGTCATGTATAGTATCATCATTATTAGGCTAAGACAATTTTTGTCATCTAAAGCATCTCCAATAAATGCAGGTATATCTATAAGATTTGACATTTGTATGCTGAAAGGTTGAAGATGTGAATTCAATATTTGAATTACATAAATTCGTTTCTGCCTTTCAGTCACTTGTCTTTGATCTTCAGCCATAGCATCAAAATGCCTATGAAAAAGACCTGAGGATCACCAAAAGTAAGCAATCTAACAAACAATCTTCTGGTTTTATTTGGCATTGCTGAAAGTGCTGCTTCTTACATGCAAGTGTTAGTGTAGCAATGGCAAGTGTTAGTAACAATGGAAAATTGAATAGCAAAACTAAAGGAGATAAAGAAGATAGAAATAGAAATTTAGCAAGCAGGTTGAAGATAGGTGCTAAAGAGTTAAAAAGGGGCAACGCGGAGTTTTGTCCAACTTTGTGCGGGTGACAACTGTCCGCAATAATTAGTCATTATTCTATATGTTACTAAAGATCACTTGCGCTCTATCCAGCGATTCTAGTCTGCCTTGCACACAATTGTTCACTATAATTTCAACTACAGAGTTACAGCTTTTGAAAAATTGTACATGTCCCATGCATGTCCTACAACACCCGGTCATTATCCCACAGGTAGCTCACCAGACCCTGGGATTGAGAGGTTCGCGATAGATTTGGAAGGTTTACTTCTCTTCTCCACAATACTCTCGTATAGCTTCTACGTAGAATTATTAAGTGTTACTCTGTCACAAAATGAGAATTAGGTTACTCAGGTTTATGCTCTGGAGATTTATAGAGCCAAGCTTTTAGGAGTAACGTGCTTCTCCCGCACTAAGTTGTTTCAAGTTTTAAAGAGTGTCTTGTGTACTCCCCTTGCAATTACAATTTAAAGAAAAGTAAAGAAATAATTGAAAGAGAATACATAATTACCATATTAATCGAAAAAATATAAAAAGCATAAATATGTCCTAAGATAATTAAAGTGTACTTAAATCTTTTAGGTGATTAACTATGGAACTCATAGTCGTCAAGGGTGAGATCAAATAGTGGATAGAATTAAAGGCTTGTAAATATATCAACGTACCACTTACCATGTTAAGAGAGATAATTGTTGTTTTAAGTTGTAAAATATAGTCATGCCATGCCATATAGCTCCTCAAGTAACATCATCAACTCATACCAAATCCATAGTAAGCTCAAGTCATCAGCTCAATTCAAGTCTATATTGTAAGATCAGGTCAAGTCAATCATATGTTCTGGTCAAGTCTGAGGTAACTGAGGTCAAGCCCTATTTAACTCAAATTATCCAATTCCAAGATTGAGTTGGGACCAGGCATCCCAAAGTCCCTGCTTATGAAAACCCAAGTTGGGTCAAATCCAAAGTAAGTCTGATGTAAGGTCCAGTCAAGTCCATTCCAATGTCGGTAAGTCAGGTGGGATCAGATGATGTAAGTAAGTCATGTCATCAAGTCCAATGATGTAAGGTAAGTACGTCATGTCATCAATTGTGTAAGTTAAGGTCAAGTCCCATGATGTGTTTCACATGAGTTGCCAAAATTCAGGGGAGACATTCTGGGAAGTAAAAGGGATAGTAAATACAAGCATATCTGATAGTAGAAACAATGATACACAGATTGTAGTAAAATAGAAAGTGAAGGGTGGGGATGTGGACAATTAGGGAGTTGCTTATTTTACAGGTAAAACACGTTATAGTTTGCAGCGTGAAACTTTTTTTGTAGCAGGATACTTTAGAATTACAACCTGCTCAATGGCTGATGCAAAAATTGAGTTTAAATGGATGCATTCACAAAAACAGTTTCAATTTCAAATTTAATGCTGGAGTGCTATTTCAATATCTTATGCGCATCATCTTGAGCTCTAAGGTTGATAGAATAGACTTCATTCTATTTAGGAATAATTAGACCCTGAAGGCTGCTAACAACAGCAAAATACAGACCCACTTTACAGCTCAATGGCTGATGCAAAAATTGAGTTTAAATGGATGCATTCACAAAAACAGTTTCAATTTCAAATTTAATGCTGGAGTGCTATTTCAATATCTTATGCGCATCATCTTGAGCTCTAAGGTTGATAGAATAGACTTCATTCTATTTAGGAATAATTAGACCCTGAAGGCTGCTAACAACAGCAAAATACAGACCCACTTTACAGCTTTTCACTTCATGATGTTCATACATGCTACTCATGCTTTCGACGTGACACGTTTGATGAACTTGGAAAAATTTGCATTCACATTTATTCGATAGGACGCTCCTCTATCTGATAAGTTCGCAAGTACTGGAGTCGTGATATATTGATGATCTCCTCCAAAGTGGAGTATGTATTTCAAACCAAAGTATGGATTGTCATCTGCCTCTGCCTTGTTGACGTAGAGACATAGTGGTGATGTTCGTATACATGTATGTTGCATCACTAGTTGGTCATCACCAATGAAGTATCCACGACGGATGAATTGGTAGATTGACATTTCAAATTCCTTATGAAATATCTTCCAGGAATCTGCATATCCGATAGCTTGAGAACTAGAATGGAAAAAGTAACGCCAATGCTTTGTTGACAACCAAGTATCATCTTGGACTGCTACTGGTTTGTGTGCCATAAACAGCATGGAATGACGAGGAATTAAAGATGGGTACCGAACAATCCATTTATTTTCGTAACGATCATCAGATGTAAACCGAAAACTACCAATGTCACACCACATGAATATTTTACTCTGAAAAGGATTCAATCGTATAGCCTCTTGGATCCACCATGTCTTACTTAACCAGATCCAGAATAGCTCATAGGTATGATGCGTCACTTTTTCTGGGTCCATGGCAAGCTGATTCTCCCAGAAGGAAGCATTGAATGTCGTGGCGAGTGGAACTTCGCTCAGATTCATTGGAATTATCAGGGTACTGTTTGCCTTCCCTCCTCGAAATTGTGTTATCCATTCAATTCGATTTGGCTCAACAAAAATTATAATTGGCTCCATGATGGAAAGCATGGTTCTCATCCAACGATGATATTCTTGGATAGAATGCTTGGATTTGAGTGGAAAGAATGCTGTAACAACTGTTGTATGATGTTGGGACGGGGGCTCCATAATTGGGACCATGGACCATTTTGGAGATTTTTGTATGAGATACTTAGCATAATTCTTGTCAGACCAGGGGAAAAAGCTTGCATCTTGTACTAGATCGGGATCGTGAATGATGGTTATCTTCATCTGTTTCGATTGGTAATTTGTAAACGCTATCGATGCAGCATGATTCAGTAACAATGGCACCTGACCGAATATTTGATCGACAACGGTATTCGAAGTTCTAACTATACTTGTCTCTTTTGATAATTGTAAATCATTCGGAAAACTAATTGCTGTTGCCTGTTCGCACTTTATTCGACTTAGGTATCCTGATAGGAAGTCAAATTGAAAATTGTGATTTGAATGCATATGAACAATCCATTTTGACGAAGCTAGGAGGAATACAGACTTTTGAAGAAATTGATGAACTTTCATCCACAGAAATTGATTGTCAACTCTCTGAGAAAGTGCTATGGGTGTATATTGATCCAGCTGCACCCCGATAAAAAAGAATTTATACCCTTTCATCTCGTTTCGAATCACATCTCGTTGCCATTGAGAGATATTCCTAACGTCAATAATAAATAGGATTTCAAACATTTTTACATCATCCTTGCCTAAATCCTGGCACAAAGGAAAGGCCAAGTGCTGTAGAGACGAATGTATTTGACGATGCTGGTCTGATTGGTCGATTTGATAATCCGAAGGCAGATAAAAGAAAGGTCGAATCAAAAGAACAGTCATGATGAGGATTACAAAGAGATAGTATTGACGAATTCTAATCATTGCTATCTTTGTAGTCAAGTATCATCTCCAATTCTCATCGCTCAAAAAACAAAGTTTCCAGGTTTTGTCCACGTTTCAGCTCGTACCCCTTTTACTCGTTAGATTCTTTCAGTTCAAAAAATTTCGATATACCAGTAGAAACAGAAACTGATGAAATCACTATTGTGTTGACAGTTTCCTGTATATATAAGATAACAGATGTTGCCAAATACACCGTTGATTTAGTAGGAGGTGAGTTAGGTTGACCGTCATGATAAAACTAATTTAATAAGCACTAATCTAATGTGGAAATCGGGCTGTGTGCTTCCGATCATCCGCGCTTGCAAGTCCGATTCATCCGCACTAACCATTTTATTACTTGTACTGTTTTCTGCCTTATCCAGTGTTTTTTTTGTGATCATCTAACGCACTCCTAATGTCATCCACTCAAAACCCATTGCGATCCAAGGCTCGTTGGGGTATCTTACGGTCTGCTCTTCTTGGGAGGGAATTCTCTGAAAGTGCTAAGGATGCATCAATTCATAGATATCAAGGTTTTCAACTTCTTGGTAAGCAGCATGATGCATCACTTCCAGAAGCATCCCTAGATTTGATATGCGCAAGTGACAACCTATATTTTGAAATTCTTGCACGTCAATGTCATTATGGAGAGGAAGGGAGTATGAATGTTAGATTCTCTAATTCTATTAGTAGAAGCGAAGTAAAAAACATCAGAGAGGAATTGGCTCGACGTGGAATTCTAGCCAAATTTGATGATGAACATGGCGCGGCAAATATCCAATGGTCGTTCTCTTCTTTTACGATAACAAAGTATAAAGTTTGTGACGTTATCAATTTATACATCCGAGAACGTAAACCAAAGAAACGAATATCGCTAACCGAACTTCAAAGTCATGATCGAAATTGTGGAGTCGACAACACAGGGCAAACATGTGTCTGGGATAGCGAGTGCACTTTGGCACATTGCTTAGGCAGTGAAGATTCAGCCCTTTCTCAATCACTCCCAATTTTATCACAGTTATCGGCAAGTCATTGTATCATGGAATTAGGTTCGGGTATGGCTGGCATTGCCGGTTTATTGATGGCCAAAATATCACCAGCTCGTGTTATTCTCACTGATGGTCATCCCGAATCCGTGGAGAATAACAGGGTCAATATATGCTTGAATATGCTTTCCAATCAAGTTTCATGCGAAAAATTATTATGGTCAACAGATGTTACGGTTCACCAAGAAACGGCTAATTTAGTACTTTGTTCAGATTGTACCCACTTTGAAGAGCATCACACTGGCCTTATGATCACGTTGGCACATATTCTAAAAGTGGGTGGGAACGCTATACTATGTCAACCTCCCCGAGCAAAATCATTACATCGCTTCCTAAGCCTATGCAATCGCTATTCAACGATGTGGAAAATAACTCATGTACAGGAACCGATAATTGAACGCAAGCACAACGAATCCGTCCAAGATCCATTTTATGACCCCAATATTCATCGTCCATGCATAGTCTTACTGCAAAAGTTAAGAGTACTGCAGGATGAAGATCGTGTATCATTTAATACACAGTATCCTTGAATGTAAATCACCTTTTTGAAACCTGTAAGTACGGGATTAATCAGTTTGAGTATGATCATTTTGCGCAATTTCAACATCTCTTCGACTGATTGATCACGATAAACTATCACTTATTCAGCAATATTGAAAAGGATAAACCATAGGAAATTGTATCCTCCCATCTTTAAAAATACCCAGACACTTCGTCCGATCCAATTTAAAACGCATACATATAGCACACTAACACTGATGCTACCATCACTTCCATACTTCAAACCGGTGTAATTTTGTGATTAAGTTACATACTTAATTTGTGATTACGAGAAGGATGAAAGTTATCTTCCGAGGCTTACGATATGTTTGCACCCTTTGAAATTGTTTACCAAATTTGGAGAAACATCAAATCCCAAATTGCAGGAGTGCTAAAATCCATGGACATCTGTCCGCTCGCAATAGACATATAACTAGATGAACCAGGAAGCTGAAAAAATAATGCAATAAAAGGTATAGCAACTATTGCTTTTCAAGTCGTTTACATTTCTACGTTTGAATTTGAGTACCAAGAATAAAGTACTCATCCCAAGAGAGAGAAAAAATAGAGAAACACTACCATCACGTAGAAAAAAGATATATCATGATCTTGATTCATATAGTCATTACCGGAATCTTCTGTAAGCAAAAGGAACCTACTTTTTGGATCACCAGGATTTGGCTCCAGGGTAGCAAATGCTTATGCATGATTTATGCATTAGAGCTCTATAAGACAGTAGCGTTCACATAGCTAATGTAACCACCCCATCATGTCCTAATGTCGTTTCGCTTTATAATTAATAAGCCGAAAGCATGAGGAAAATATGGTTTTTTGAAACAACTTATGTGATCCCCGATATACGTCATTTATCTTTTCCTTTACAGACTAAGGAAGTCTGCAAAGAATTATTAATAAAATTAAAAAGTATTTAATGATTGAAATGAGGGTTCACTTTGCTGACTTAAATGGCTAGGCTTCCATAATCACACCAATCTTGGCAGTTTTACATTTTAGTAGATAAATATCAAACATCACTTCTCCAAGTCAACAAATCGCTAAAATAGATTGATTGCATTTTCAAGTTGGATGAAATCACCTTCCGTAGTAAGATTTCAAGCCAAAAGAAAATTCATTTCGTACTGTGCCTTTGACAAGAGAAGGCTGTTTTCCAAGCTTTCGCTACTCATGGTTAAATGAACCATGATTCAGAAAAATGTTGGAAATGATGTTGCTATTCAAAACGCTTGAAAAGACATGGAACCTATATCGTCTTGGAACCCAAGATAAAGCAAGTGAAGGCAGTATTTGATTCCCTTTATGGCTTACAACATAGTTAGCCATATCAGTAAGCTTCTCAAATTTCTATTTCTAATATTTGTGCTTGGATCAAAAGAAATTATCCAAGACTGATAAGGAAAGCATTGGAGAATGTGATGATTTGGTAGACACATTGCTGATTTTGTTAAGTGACAATACATGTGTTTGACTTTTCGATGTAACTTCTACCTTCCTTTGAAGACTCCGAAATGAGATTTTTATGGAGTATCATTCAAATCTTTGACAAAGTTACATAGGCCTTCACATATGGATTTGATGGGCTTACGAAAATTCCAGTCCAATTTCAACGTGTTTTTCCCCATTGAAAAGTCGGTATGCCGATTACTTACGATTATTTTTGGTGAATCTAATTTCCCCAGTCGCCGATTATCTTTTGAACTTGCAATTATCTCTGGCGAATTTAATGCACACCTTCCTGAAAAGACAGTTAGCCGAAAATCTTTTGAACTTGTAATTGTAATTAGTGAATTTTATGCTCACCTCAAACAATGATACAACAGGGACTTGCTAAAAAGCTTTCTAGTGGAAGCATTATAGCTAGTATTGCTGTTGCTTTCGTTATATTGTGGATTGCCTTGTCATTTTCTTCGTCAGAAAGCTCGTACACTACCCGAAATGGTGGTGTCAAGATAAAAAATACTGAATCCATCCCATCTGGAAGTTCCGCACTCGAAGACGACGATTTCCTTGGCAAAAGTAGTTATGCTCCTGAAGGTAGATCGAACATTGATGATATTTTCTGGCCTAATGTTAAGGAAACATCAATCGAAGAGGAGAAAGCATTGGACGATGAATCATCAGATATTAAGTCAATGAATTCGATGCTTGAGCATCGTTTTGAACCACCTGATTACGACCCTCAAAAAGGAGAGATATTTTCCAAACAATGGTGCAAATTCAACAAAGTATCTTGGTACCCTAAGAAAAGTGATTCTTGGCAACTTCGTGGACCTTATTTTATACTGCCTGGAGCCAAGAAATCTGGGACAACATCACTTTCGTCTTATTTGATGCAACATCCTCTTATTGAAAAGGCGAGAGTTAAAGAACTACAATTTTTCCTCGACAAAAACTTCAAAGCTGACTATACAACCCCAAAAGGAAAGACTCGCGTTGATGAGGCACGATTTCATTTATACAATGTCGACTACCATTACTTGGCGTTAAAAAGTGAAAACAATTTCATATCTTTCGACGGTACCCCGGAGTACTTATTCAGAACTAATGGCATTCCCCAAAGGATCCTATGTGTCACCCCTTGGATCAAAGTAGTAATTATCCTCAGAAATCCAGTGGAACGAGCCTACAGTAATTGGGCATTTGCAATGCGGCGATTGAAGAAAAACATAACTTTTGAGATGTACTTGCAATACGACTTAAATTTGCTGAAACATGAAGGAGTCTTGAGTGCTGCTAATGCTGAAGAAGAAAAGAAAGCATGGGATGCGTACCTATCTCACCCAACCGAAGGAGTCGTGGGTCGATCTTTATATGTAATTCAAATTCGCGATTGGTTTCAGGCGTTTCAGGACAGTGGGCGTGATCCAAGAACTCAGTTCTATTTCTTGCGGTCCGAAAATATTAAACGTGATCTTCAAGGTGAAATGCAAAAGCTGCATTCCTTTCTGGGCCTTCCCTACGTCCCAGTCGTGAACGAGGGAGAAAAAGTTGTGACACACTATTCTGAACCTATTAAAAATGACACCAAAACCATGCTTGAGAGTTTATACGCTCCATATAATAAAAGATTGTATAAACTGCTTGATGAATATGGCTTTGGTGATGATTGGCACGGAATTTGGGATTCTCTGTGAGCTTTGAGTGTTCTACAAATGGTTCTACTCCATGCAAATGTCAATTTTCGATTAAGATATCACAAAAAGGCTCCACCTAAATTATCCTTACCAAATGATTCTATTGGATTTTTTGTTGACGGCCTGAGCATTCTTTTGCTGTCTGCCTATCATGATGGTTGAACCTAAAGAAACATCCAGATATCCACATCTTCAAGGACAAATACGAATCGTATACCTGCCAGCTTAATCATGAACCCTGAGAATAAAAAGGAACAAATGCGGTATCTTCCCAAATGTAAAGACCCGAATTTATTGATTCATTCCCAATCATAATTCCAATAATACTGCGTATCAATCATTTTGAATAAATAGTAAGGAAGGTGTTGGCGATTCCCCCATCAGTCATAGTCACAATTCATGTGCATTAATATTTTACCGTGTATAATTAAAATTAATGATCTTCAAGACGTACATCTTTCAAGCTATCCAGCTATCCGATGGATAACTTGAAAGGATCAGCTCCACTACAGGCAAGCTAAATCACTTTGAAAAATAAAGAACTAGACAAAACTGCCTCAACTTACCAGCATTTGTGCAAACAGCAAACAAAGCAATTGTCTTTGACATAAATGCATTAGTACGGTACAGTTGGTCAATATCAAAAAGAATATTTGTAAAGTAAAGAGCAATGCAAATAATTACAGATACAGTAAGAAAAAACATAGGAAACCCATGTAAATTAATTAAGCAATAGAAGGTATGATTTGAAAAACAACTTGATCTTGAAAATAAAGATGCAAAGCATGGCTTACACAGGCGTAAACGAAAGTTTGAGCGTTTAGCAGCCACGGATGAGCAGAATAAAAAGAAATTTGAGAATGTTCGACTATTTTTCATTTTGGGATTAAATGAGTTATTGGCTGGAATTTTGTTCGCCTTTTGTAAAAATGATGTTATAAAGTTCAAATTGAATCTTTAACACAAACGATAATGAAATGATGAAATTCTCGTTTTGAATGATTCTTTTCACAAAAAGAACTAAATTTAGGAAAATGAAAAGGTAACACGAAAATTGTGTCTATATCCGCAAAAAATCTTCAAAGTGACTGAAAAAGATGATGCGAACTTTAGCTTCAGCTCCTTCTTCGGCCCCTCCCCTCATTAGGCCTGAAACATTGGATTCTAAGGTTTCTAAGCAAACATCCAAGTCAAGTGTCTCAGCAGATGATACGAGTAGAGCCGCCCGTGCAAGTCCTCTCGTTAACTTGCTTACGCTAGGATTGGGCTTTTGTTGTTTACTAAGCGTCGCGATGAATTTCTTGCATCATGATACATTCGTTCATCATTCTCCCGATACAGCAATTGCTCGTGCTATGGCTGAGTTTAAGAATCATCATCGAAAGCCTAAACGAATTACTCAAGAAGATATATTAGAAGAGCAATTGATTCAAAATCAAGGTCGCGACGAAAGGGAACAACAGAATCAGGACGACATTGAAGTTGTAGACGTCAATGATATTCGACAGAATACAGGAATCTTAGCTGGACTTTCTTGTAATGATTTTGGAGGACCGACGGAAACGGATCACTTGGTCTATTGGCGCAATATTCCTGCAGATGAAACGTTTGTTTCTCCTTTCAGATCCAAAGGTCGACGTCAGTACCTCACCTTTGAGCCCGATGGAGGTAAGCAAGAGAATAATTTCCTCCAATGCTCCCATCTTTACCTAATTCATACTATATGCTAACCTAGATCTTGCCTTCTCCTCATTTATTACTTAGGTGGGTGGAATAATATTCGAATGGCTATGGAAACTATTGTGGCATTAGCCATTGCCATGGGAAGGACTCTTGTATTACCTCCGGCTCAGGGGATGTACCTTCTTATGAAAGATAAGAAAAAGCAAGCTACTGACTTTACATTCGCAAACTTCTTCCCTATGATGAAAATGGCACAAGAAAATAGTGCGCTTGAAGTCATCACCATGGAGGAATTCTTGCTTTTGGAAGCCATGACTGGAAATCTTGTAGATAAGAATACAGGTCTTCCGAGTTTTCCTCCAGATAATCGGACAGATTGGGATGGACATGATGTAAAAGTGTTGAAGGAGTGGTTACGGAACGTTACGTACATTGAACATTTTTGGAAACCAGAAAGTTGTTTGGCTGCTTTCCCTGCCACTGGGAATCCCAAAGATGTGACACATCTCAAGGAATGGATGCAACAGCTGCAATCTCTTATGTCAAAAGATGACGCATTCAAATTTCGAGGGAATCCTGTTCCTGTCGATGGACCCGCCAAGGATAGATTGCACGAAGCCCTTGCATCAAGGCGTGAGTTGTGTGTATATGACGATTTCATGCAAAACCAGCTCGTGGTGCACTTCATGTGCTATCACAAAATGAGAATCAGATACCTTGTTCACTTTTATGCATTTCTATTTTTTGAAAACTGGAAACACGATATTTGGTTGAAACGTTTCCTTCGTGATCACATGCGTTACGTCGATGAAATTCAGTGCGCGGCTGCAAGGATAGTCGCTCACCTTCGTCAACGAGCCTTAGAGTCATCGTCCTCTCCCAACTTTGACACAATTCACATTCGTCGAGGTGACTTTCAATTTAAGGACACTCGTATATCCGCTGAAGAAATCATAGCTAACAGCGCTGATGTTTTGACTGTCAATAAAACACTTTACGTTGCCACTGATGAGCGCGACAAGACATTTTTCCGACCAATACAGGCAGCGGGATACAAATTATATTTTTTGGATGACTTTCAAGATTTGCTACAAGGAGTGAATACGAACTATTATGGAATGATTGACCAGCTCATAGCATCGCAGGGCGAAATCTTTCTCGGTTGTTGGCATTCAACATTTACAGGTTACATTATGCGATTACGTGGAGTAAGTATTGTTTTTGATGCATCAATTTTGTTTTGCTGTAATTCTGCTTATCTAACATCTTCCATTTCGGATGTTAATCCAATATTTCGTCCTGTTTGGAATCGAAGTATCATTCAACGAAGAGAAATTTGGAAGGAAATATGGAAGGAATCCTTCCAACTTCATATTATTACGTTACTATGAAAAATAAATATGCGATGCATCGATATGAACCTCTCTCTGGTGCATTCTTCAATAGGGAATTCCCGACAAGTTGGCGACAAATTGATGCAGATGTAGATATGTCGGCTAATTTGGAAGAAGAAACCATGAAAAAGCAAGACGAGGAAGGGGATGAAGGTGACTACGATGGCCAGTTAGATGGTCAAGGTTTGGAAGAAGAAGATAATGAAAAGGAAGGTAAGATCAGCGACGTTGAAAATATGGAAGATGAAGATGGCGATGAGAAAGAAGAAGAAAACAATGAAGAGAATTCGTTGGAAGAAAGTGTCCAATAACTACAAGATTTTAGGTCCGAAAATAAGTGACAAGGAGTAATTTTAGTTTCTCCATACAATATGGAGGGCATGATCTGCATGCTCCGACTTAGAGAAAGCACATTTTCTATGTCACTTTGGATCAAGAAGAAAGAATATAATCCGTTGCCACTTCGATCCACCTTATCTGAATATTCGGCATGAATTGTCGGTCAAGACTTATGGAGAGCGATATCCATTGAACCAGTTATGCTGCCAGAAATGTTGTGATTTTTACGCCTAAAATAGAAGCAGAGTTGTAAATCTCCGATTTGCAGATTAAACTTCTCATTTTGTAACAGCAAATTTTATTCTTCTCAACCTGCAATTCAAGTGCTTTTGAATGGCAAACATCCATGAAATTCTTGTTTAGGACACTCTGGATTCACAAATTCCAACGAAATGGAATATGCTTCTTCGTAATCCTTTTTCTGTTGAGAACTTGAGTTACTTTCTTGGCAACAAAATGTCATCCATAGAACGGGATGCTGATGAAATTTGAGATCCAGTTCTCTTAATACTTATGCGATCCCAAGTTCATTGAAATCAGAACCAACATGAATAACTCATTATAGCAATGTTGTTATAAACACCCAGTCTTTGCATCTTTCCTACAGCTTACAGAAAATCAAAAGTTAGATTCAAGCAAACAATCTTCGTTTTTGGAATCAAAACCTGCTGGAGATTCTCGTCTCCGCACAATCTAAGCTCTTCTGCACATTTAGCCTAAGCAAAGTCTATTTTTTTATCATGCATTAAAATTGCACAAGATTTGTCATAACATAATGCATGTTGCACAAATTAACCTAGCCGTTAAAGTAAGTTATAAGTGCTGGAATAAATAACGTGCCTCCAAGATGCATCAAAATACCAATGTATGTTGTATCATAGAAACTATGAAATATTGAGTTTGATGAATGTTACGCTGTCAGCGGAGCAACACAGAGAGAGCTGTACTTTAGTATGCTCAACAAGCTTGAGAATTGAATTTCATTTCAAATTAAGACTCAGAAATTAGACATTTGCCGACATCAGTATCTGCTTGTAATGGGTGCTAATCTATGTTGAGTTCAAACTGAAAAGATTATGTTTGAAAGCATTGCACATAACTTCTGTTAATAAGCACTATCAAGAAATTACTATATATTTAATGTGCTGTATTGTTTGTCGTCATCTGAATTTGTAAGGGGAATTGAAACGGACAATCAAACCGGTGATGTTGCTAAAATGTGCTTTAAGCATCGCTATTCTTTATGTCTACTTCATGAAGGAGTAAGGTATGTCGCCATAACAGTGACACAGTATTTGCCAGTTAGGGTATTGTAGTTATTGCTCAAAGCGTTAAAACTCCTTTGAAGATAAATGATTAAATTTTGATTCATACACTTTGGTAGCCGTTTTTCACCAAAATTTCATATAACCTTAGTTTTGTTAGTCAAGTGGGATGATTCAATAGGTGATGCAACTTTCTAATATATATTTTTGAATTTTTATTGAAAAAAAAATCTCCACGTTTGTCACACGATAATCAGATGGATGATATTGTGGGTTCTGGATAATGTCAGGTGTTTCCAATGAAACTTGGTTTCCAACCTTGTCCCCATAAGAAATTTGAGTCTCTGTTTTAAGCCCTCATGGGGTTTGCCTAAAGTGTTATGTGATACTAGCTTCTTACATCACATGCAGGATATACAAGAGAATATTCAAACAGATTAAGTCAAATAATCAAAGGAAAAAATAAACAATTTGGTGAATCTACTATACTGGTTGGCTATTGGGTTGTCTGTAATGCCATATTTGTCAGATATTTGCTTGAAATCACATTTCAATTTTCCCTCATCGTCAAAAGCAATACATACATGATTATGACTTTCCAAGTCAGAAAAATTAGTATGTATCATATGCCTAATCATTAGCATACTAATACATATGAAAATTCTAAATTACAAGTTTATTCATTTTGAACGTATCAATTGGGCTGACCACTTAATAGACCAACCTAATGGCTTAAAGTCTATTATTTCCTACAAAGATTGATCTTTTTTACGTGCTATCCAATGTTCCCCTCATCCCACCTACCGTGGAGTTAAACAATGACTCACAAGGGCCCCAAAAGGAGGACCAATTGTTGTTTTTAGTTGTTTTTCAATGATTGTAAATGACTTGGTAATGTTTAGGAGAATGAGCAGGGTCGTGCCAGCCACTCGTTTTGAGGATACTCATGGGAAAGTCCCAAAGGCAAAAAGCCATGAGAAAAACCTCTTCAAGGGGTAGCAACATGTATAGGAATGAATTGTATTAGTGTGCGGTGGAATATTGTGGTTCTTGGCTTCCTGGAGATCCCGGCTTGGGGTCCTATCACCATCTCCTCCAAAAACACATGGACATGACTGCTTCTTCAATTTTGAGCTTGTTTTCCACCAGACCCCTTGAACAGCTTCAAAATTTGATGAAATTGTACCAATCTGTGTGTAGAAGACCAAGAACTGCAAATCTCATCAACCTGGAGGTTTCTGAAGATAAAAAGGGCATCCAGACATGATGTCAACAATCAACAAGTGTTGCCTGGGCAATAATACGGATTAGTGGCGAAATAATGGAAATATATCATCAATTTTTACCCGTAGATAGCCAGGACAACCTTGTTTTCATTCCTAGAATGAACCATGCTGATATCATCATTTTTGAAAGAGATTGAGCTTCAAGGCCATGCTTCCAAGAAAATTGGAAATGCAAGCCCTTTTGGAGTCGATCAAGCAATGTAACTATCATCAAAAGCATGATAGCAACAATGCTTGGACCCTAAAAGTAACATCATTCTCATGGTGAACCGGCGTGGCTGCACTTCAAGATACACCTTTTTTCACGTAGAAAATGTAGGTTTGTACCTCTTTTGGAATTTCAAAACAAAAAATTGTTGAAGTCTATTATTACCTACAGTACAATAAAATATATCCCTTTTTACAACTCGAGTTTTCAATATGTGTTCACGCGATAGTTTTCTGCTTCCTCCTTTCGTTAGGACATCACACTGAAAATTAATAGACCATCACAAAAGCAATCGTTAGAGTTTGACCAATATGTGCATTTTTTACAAGCCGTTTATATGCTTCTAATTTCTTTCTATCTATTACATCTATTAAGGCGGCGTGTTCACATAAATTGTACTCGAATTTATCCGCACTTAGCCTCTGATGTGTGTCAACGAGGCATGCTGTATTTCCTGTCTTTGATAGAATCAATTGTAGCTATTTCTATTCATCTTTGTATACTATTTTGTTGATGTGACTAGCCTTGTAGCAAGGGTAACTTTTTTCTTCGGTTGTTGTGCGCTATGCGTCGCCAATAATTCAAACGGGGTTCAAAAATGAATCAAGATATTGATTTTTTTAGCTAAGAAACATCCCGAAGAAAGGTAACAAAGTGAAGTGTGTAACGCGATGTCCAAGTATTTTAACTCCTTGATTCTTGCCGTCATCGGATTGACATTCTTCTTAATCGGTATCACAACAACTGCTGTAACTACTAATCAGGGTTACAACAAGTCCCCTGAAAAAGAGTGGATCTTGGTTGGAGGTGTCTCATCAACATCGGCAACATTTCGAGTTCGCTCTGTCCTTGCGGCAACGTCAGAGTCTGTGGATTTTGTTCTTTCGGAACAAGAAGACTTGTCAAATCCTATTTTAAAGGTGACACTTGGAGGTAACTCTGATACTACTGATAAACGGATATTCGATTTGAACGCTACAGCTTTGTCGCCTCAGACGACATATTACTATGCAACTATTAGAACAGATCAAAACAAAACCTCATTACTCCGTAATGGAAGGTTCCGAACTCCTGCAATCGAAGGAGAGTCATTCTCTTTCAAAATTGCAACTGCTGGATGTGCTTGGACTGGATCCGAGAGTGACGTATTCCGTCAAGTAGCTAAACATGATCCCCTTTTCTTGTTACATCTCGGTGATTTCCATTACGAAGATATTGCGACCAATGACATGAACGAGCGGCTTGAGGCAGTGGATATAGTGATGGGCAGCAGTGCACAGCGAGAACTTTTCGGCCAAGTACCTCTTGCATACGTATGGGACGACCACGATTGGTTGGGGAACGACTCTGGCGAGGAGGAGAAGGCTTCCGGTGCAAGAGAGACGGCGCTGAAATCATATCAATTGGCGTTTCCACATCACCCTCTCGCGCTCAATGGTGATGCAGTTCCGATTTATCACGCATTTACCATTGGGACAGTACGCTTCATTCTTACCGATCTTCGGAGTGAGGCCAATGAGACACGCATATACAGCGATGAACAACGTGACTGGCTTTACCAAGAACTTTCTGCAGCCGACCAATACGACTTTGTTATTTGGGCTTCCTCGAAGCCCTGGATTGGTAAAGTAAAGTTAGGTGAAGATAATTGGGCTGGTCAACCAGAAGACCGGCAGCAACTTTCGGATCTTATAACTACCACTCTAGCACAAAGTCAGAACTTATTGGCTGTGTCCAGTGATTCTCACATGGTAGCCTTTGACGACGGAAGTAATACCTATTATGGTAACAGCTCAAGTAATGGTAACGATATCATGTCATTTCCAATCCTTCAGTCTGGACCATTTGATCGACTTGGAAGTGCAAAAGGAGGGCCGTTCTCTGATGGTTGCCACACAGTAGAAAAAGAGCGGAATCATCAATACGCTATTATCAGCTTTGAAGCAGATACAGGTGGAGAACCATGCTTAGAAATCACTACATACGATCAACAAGAAGTTGTTATGAATCGCAAACTATGCGGTAAAATATTCCAAAAAAGTGCACCTGGAACAGGTAGCTGTTCCGCCCAAAATTTTCGATCAGAATCCTATGCCATGTTGGGAGTTGTAATTGCTCTCTGGATACTGCTGACAATGGCATCTTGTTATTTTATGAACCCAAAAAGAGGTAGCATCATATCCATTATTGTTCTTGTTTTCTTGGTAGCTACACTTTTAAGCGCATTGGTACCTCTGGCATCTGGAATAGTCCAATGGGATGTACGCGCAGTCTTGATTATTGCAGTTGTACAAATGATCGCATCTTCCATTTATGTTGGAGTTTGGTCGTATTCTATGACAAGCACGGAATGATAAAGCTATGACGGAATAGTCTACGCAAATTAGAGAGAAGGAGGATTACTATGAATCACTGCCAGCTAAGAATTCCTTTCATCATCAATTGTAGGCAAGACCAAAAGGCGCTGTTGACTTTTTCCAAAATGTATGCCTTAAGGAAACCCCTGAAGCACATTAAATCTTACTTAAGAGTACTACAAGGGCACCATAGTATTGCAAAAGATTCGTATAAAACATATCATATCGAGTATAGCTCTTTGCAAGGCATTCGTAACACAGATTTTCGATTTCTCTGATCACGGAGGTATTCCACGATAACACTTTTGGTGTCCGATGTTTTCTGATCAACCAATAAATTCTTGGCTTCGTGAAGTCTTCTTAGAAGGTAGGATGAGCGATTTATTATCTGTCTCATCCCTGCTGTATGTACAGCAACATGACCGAACTCGTACCAAAGAGGACCTCCTTGATCATATGTACAAGGATGATCAATGATTAGAGGCAGCGTGAACATCGAGCACGGTTGCAATGTCGTTCGAATACGTCGTCTCAATTTGTCAGGAGAAAAGAAGGTCCAGTCTCCATCTGATATTGTCCGACGTGGTCTAACATGAGAACTCTTCCATTGCGGTGTGTCAAGTAAATAATGTATTGCGTTTTGCTCGAACAAATCTGGATCGACACCGGGCATTTTCCTGACTTGAAAGGACATAGGTATAAGCATCTTCAGGAATTTCATAGCTAATGTGCTAGTGCAATTGACAATGAATGCTCCTGAATTAATTCCATTCATATCATGGGAAAATAGAATGTCCATACCATCCAATTCAGCCCACTGACGATGATACTCCCACAGAACATCGATGCGATAGGACGGATTCATTAACACAATGTCTCCATCCAGAAACCAAACAAAATCAGGCTTGACATCTCGACATACGTTTCGTATAGCTTGCATCTTCCAAAATGGTGGAGAATTCAAATCATCTGTAGGGAAAAGCAACTGTCCATATGGAATTTTCTCAATGGGAATAGCATGGTACTTATGCCTTCGAACCAATCTTGCGTTGTGTTGGAAAATGTCCCGCATCAGTTGAGTCATTTTCATGTCCGACCAGTTCCCCACGAGCTGTACCATGGCTACGCTTAGGTCAGAAGCGGGAGATTTCTTGAGGTAATATTCGTATGCAGAGGCCAACTCAGGACAGAGTGCATCCGAATAGTCATAAACATCTGCTCGCTGGAATTCTTCCACTGTTGGGTTATGTTCGTAATAGATGGCATTCTGCGAAGCCAAGGACGACGGTATTTTTTCATCATACTGCTCTTTTAAAGTTGCATTAATCTTGGAGCGGCGAATAGAATTGTTGGACGGATTGAGGAGAACCGTATGAAATTCAAGCGTTTGCATGTTCCATCCAAGCATAAATATGATCCACAAGAAGAGGAGCAAAATCTCAATATTGGTTTGTCTCCTGCGAGGCATGTTGAGAAAGAAGATTATTGTCGATATCACAAGGGCGGATAAGAGTAATTTGAGGACTTGTCATTTTAGTCATCCTAAGTGACAACAATCATTTTCAGTAATTCTTCATTCACAATGTAGAAAATATCAAATATCCAAATGAGTTTTGTTTACCTACAAGTTACTATTATACCGTAGTCAGTATTTTAAATGTTGCGCGCCATTTCACATTTTTTCATAATTTTTGGTTTTTTGTAATCATGAGCTTCGAAGTAAATTCGCCTTCGTTTGCCGACATTAAGCGGCATGCATGCTCTGAATTCCTGGCTGGTGATGAATTGATTACGATTGTGCCATCATTTTCGTATCCCAAACCTCTTGAATTGATTTCCTACTCGAAAGTTGGTCCCTTCACGGCAGGATTTCCTTTGCAAGTACCCCTATGGATGGCGATTCTCTTTCAGCAAAAATCAGTGGCCCGAATACAAGCACCCACCTGGATGGAAGTTGAAACTCTCCGAGGGATATTACGATATGAACAAGATACAGAAAGTTTCAGTCCAGATTTACCATTTCGTTATCAAGAAATTTCCAAAACTGTCATGGCCATGGCAGAAATGGAAGATCAAGAGTCCATTCGTATTTTGTTACAAGATATTGCAACCGTTCGGATGGATAAAATTCGTAGGAATTTACATACCTTATCAGAGCAGTCGTTAAGCTCTTCAGAACCATTACCAGTGATTGATGTCACAGGAATCGGATCGTTGGAACTTGCTGCGATTGAGCCATTTTGCAAGACTGCATTTCAACATCACATGCTCCTAGCGTCATCATCGAAGAAGATATCAAGTGATTCCCAACCTGTTCAAGAAGTTGATGGTGAAAGCCATCATTCATCTATGACAAAAAGTAATGTTGTTACGACTAGTCGATTACGTCGATTTCGGTAGTTTCTGAACCATGGAGGTAAGAGAAAGGGAAACAAACACATTTGGTTGGTAAAAAAATTCCATCAAGAATTTAAAAACATTCATTATAGTCAAGTCATTGTTGGAAATCCACTTGTTTCGAAATGACATGGTTAAGGGTCGCCGCTTAACACTATTGTCATTTATAAGTTCGAATGAGATTAGCTATAAAAATTATGGGACAAAGCAGTTTTATTCAATTTGCATCCCATAGTGAACTTGATCTTTAAAAGCCACAAATTAACTAATCAGTTTAATGGCTGCCAAGTTAGCGCCGAGGAAGCCAGAATGAGCAGTTTGAAAGAAAGGGCAGGCTGCTTTCTGGCTTGTAAAACTTTTACGTTTCCCTTCTCTTTATCAAGATACATATTATATTAATCAGCTTCAAGTTTACCACCAAAGCTATAGGATAGGCAATTTTCTGATAGCATCAAAGCAAATACCGGCCCTGAATCAAGTGCCAGAAAAATTTGATGATTCGCCTGTTGTTTCAAGAAATACATCGGAACTGTCTCAGTATTTTACTTACTGTGAAATTGCAGCAAAGATAAAGTGTGATCTTCAGAAGATTCTAAGCGAGCAATAATTCGGGTCTAGTATTACGGAGGTAAAGAGCCAAAAGGGAGATATTACTAAACACTTTTTACAATAAGGCCATCAAAATGTCGAGACAGCATACGACAATGATGCTACGCTTGTCAGATTTTAGTGATTCTGGTTAGTGAGATTGGTAAAAAGTGAAGTTCCAGCAGATACCGAATATATATGAACTGTGAAAATAGATTGAATAACCTACAGGAAAGTGACAAACCAGAATAACGGGACAACGTATCTAGCATGTCGGATGATTAGGAGCATAATTTGTTGATAAGGAGTTCATATGGCATTTTTTCATTCGTATCAGGGAGCCATAAAATTGTAATAAGAGCAAAATCATTGGATACATCAATAAGCAATGTCAACAGTTCATGGAGACATTTACTCCTAAAAAGGATTGGATCACTTTGGTCCATAAAGCTACAAAGCCAAGTTAGCAGATATTGAACAGTTACAAAAGAGAGAAGTGTTTCGACCAATAAGAGTCAAGGAACCGTCGTCACATGAAAATTGGAAAGCCATGGAGAGACTATTTTTTTAATTGTGGAGCCTGATGGCCAAAGTGAAAGCCAGAACTTATGCAAACAGAAGTAAGCAGAGGAGTCACATAGCTAATGGTAAGGCACCAAGTCCTATGACGTCTACAGAGGCAATTATTACTACAGCTGCAAGTGAAGCAGATCAAGGAACGGATGTCATGACATCAGACATACCCAATGGATTTGTTCAAACTGACTTAGTCAGCAATGATGGCGAAAGAATGATCATGAAGATCAAGGGGCAACTACCAAAAATGCTCACAAATATGAATACAGAAAGATATGCAGATCATGTGGTCCAAGAGGCCAATGTGAGTGTCTTACATGCTGAATTGAGAAAGGCATCATATAGAATGTTACCGGCATGGCTACTATATTTGAAAAATTCAGAAAGGATCCTGATGAGAGAGGATTTCAAGGGAATGCCTATAATCCTTGCATCACAAATCTTATTATACGAATTCAACAACAGACTCATCTGGCATTTCGATCACATCAAGTTGAGTCACAAGGATGCAAAATAATTGAAAAAAGAGATATTCAGGTTTCACGACGTCACGTTTGAAACTAAAATGAAGATGACACCGAGCCCATATTCTACAGGATTTCTTGATGATATCTGCAACTTGTTTAGATGAGATAAAATTATATTTATGAGCTATTGCTCAACACATCTGACTTCCTTTTGAGTAAATTGATATGTAGGTACGTACAATCATACATCGATACATCATTCAAGAAATAATTCAAAAGCAAAAACATTTGCATTGGCGTCATCACTTTTTATTTTTCCAAAGTACTTTTGATATCAATTTGATTTGCCAACTCCTAACAGACTACACATATCCTTTTCGTAGTCAATCATTCCACATTTAAGGTAGGAACGCAAAATCTATAAGTCTGATATTATTTGTCGAAGTTTTGTAATCAATCAGCTATTGTTTCATTAGTTGCACGATACTCTACGGAATGCTCCAGCATTAACACGGTCTTTTATAAAGAAATATCGGACTCCAGCACAAAATTAGCGGTATTTGGATAATAAAAAAATTCAAGCAAAGGAAATAAAGCCGCAAATTAGAAATTTACATGTTACTGTCATTTTGTACTCAGGCATTTGAAAAAGAAGGCACTTTGGTTGGGTAAGACATCTGAGCTGTAAGTGATAAAAAGGAAGACTAACATATTCAAGTATATATGAAAAATATTTGTCGTATGGGAATATTTAAATTAAGTAAGTCTACAATACAGACATTACGATTCAAGCCAGCACCATAACAATGAACGATCTAGAGTTTCTTAAGTCCTAATGTAGTGGAAGAAGACCAAGGCTTTTACATTCTATTGGGTTAGATTCAGTGCCCAAGGTTCAACGGTGAATCCCTTCTTTTCCATTACAGGCCTGGAAATTGCGGAGAATATCTTTAGAAAACCATTATCAAATACAGATGAATAGGACAATTACTGGGATGTAAATCATGTTTTAAGGGTGACTTGAGTGACAATCATGGAAGGAAATCAGCTTGAATAAAGAGAACACAGATTCCACTTAAAGACTTCACAGTTCCACATGAACACATGATGTTGAGAGCATGAGCGTGCGTCAAAGATATCTTCAAGTGTTAACAATATCATAGGCAACCCTATTGGAATGGATGATTTTGGTGGAATAAATGATTAGAGGCGCATAAGAGGAATCGATGTGCTACTGCTTTCCAAATACCAGGTTTCACTACTCGATATAACTAAGCAATGAAAAAGACATGGAAGTAAAAATCTTCTACAGATAGTTTTAAAATAGATATAGAAGGCTTATATCTTCTCTTTAGCATTAAAGTTCCTTCTCCGTAGGATATTCCATATAAAATGATGCATTAGTGAAATTACATGCCAACTAGAAATACAGGTATGAAAAGCGTTAAGTAGCTCATTTTAAGTTAGGATCAGAAATGTAAATGGTATGCATCTAAGATGTGATGATGGGGAGAAAACGTTGCTTTTCAAAAGATACTACACACATTCATTGTGGCAAATGCATCTTCAATTTTAAGTCACACTTTCCTTAATACAAAATAGAGCAGATTTTGGATTAGGGTCAAAAATGGAAGACGCTGGTATTTCTCAGAGAATAAGATATTTATGCTCTAAGGTGCTCTATGAGTTGATACAAATTGTAAATTGTAATAAAAAAGTTACTATTATCTTAGATCTCTTGTGAATCAATTGCAATGTGTTTCGTTTCCTTGACCACGTAGTCTCTTTAGATTACGTGTTAGATTCAACACTTAGCATTTAGTGTTAGATTCACAGCTTAGATTCATCAATCATGAATCTTGATAGATTCCTGTTGTTGCTTAGGAATCTGTAATAGTTATTCTTTCCGTATTGATATGACGGTCCTGAGAAGATATTAAATGATCTTCTTCATTTATCAGCAATAGTAAGCATCACTAAATTCATATAAGACTATGTCTTAATTGAATTTGTGGTAGGTGAGTAATATGATAGTTTACTTGTAACTATCCATTGCTAGATGAGAAAGTATAAGAATATTAATTCTACTATTATTTACTATGTACTAACGATAACTTTGGACGTCTCCAGTATCGATACACACACACATCTCTTAGGCTTAGTATTTCTTATAGTGTTATTTGACTGTATTGCTTACAACCTATAGTGTTAGGTATTATCTTATTCAACAGAACTCAAGGTATGTCAATCTATTATGGATCTAGCTCTCTAAGCTGATATAAAATTAGGAAGCTAAATTGGAAAATTAAGAATAATCCATCGGGCAATAAAAAGAAAAATTATAAGGAATGCCGGGAATTGGTCTCTCATGATGATAAGAAATTCTAAATGAGTGATCAAGTCATCAAGATATTGATATGATTCTGGATTAATCGGCCAGGGTTTTTGGAGAGAGTTCGTTCACATATGTGGTGTTCTGCTTGTAATACCAGAGAAGGGAACAGTGAGGTAACCTTTTGAAGAAAAACGCTAGGATAATTAACACGGATTTGGAATTATTAAGCCTTATCACATATCATTGGGTCAGTGTTTGAACAGAATGCTTCTGTATCCGTTGTACGATTTATCTACACAGTAAGTTCTTGAATGTAGTAATGGTTCTATCCATATACTTTGAACCTTTTTTCAGATTCTCTGTGATGTCTTAGTAGGCATATTTGATCTGATTAAAGAGGATTTCTACGCCAGATCTCTTGTTAGTGCTAAATCTGGGACTTCCAGGATATTTTTCGCCTATAAAGCTCTTGCTTAAATGATTGGTCAAAGGCTATGGCATGATTGAAATTCTTCCTCTTTCGACTTACTTGATAAGCTTGTAACTTAAATTATCGTTCAGCCCATGTTCGACACGTAAACCAAACCAGTGACATTTAAGTCTCAAATTCTTCATTACATGTATCATCATTTCCAATAGTGAGGCGATCATCTATGTTGCATCAAACGATTCCGCTTGATATTTGAATTCAGCATGTCTACTTATCAAGCTAACGAATCAAACCGCAACCTCAAGACATGCTGTAACTAAATAGTGGTTACTAATATTTTACTTTCTCTTGACTACTATTTTGCTGCCTAAACCTGTCAATAAGCATTGTCAGGACCATTATTCCTTCTAATCTAACATCACTCAAACTCAAGCCTTTATAAAGCACATTTCCAAATCGCTTCCAACTCGCTCTGGCTGATTTCACAGATAAAAAGATTTATTTGTTGGTCTTCAGGTCTTAATTTTTTCAAGATACAACTTAAATCCTTCTACGTATATTTTCAAGCCTAGTATTATTCCATGTCAGTCAATACCACTCTGTTATCTTAAACAATGAATGTCCCTCATGCTCAAATTCATTTTGTACGCTTTAGCCCAGATTTCCCACCCGGTTCAAAAAATATCTTCAGTATTAGATCAAAAGAAAAGTACGTTTCACCTTTCCACTTCAATCTTTTCATTTGTCTCTATTCTACTACTTTGTGCAAGGAAGATTTGTCCTAAACTGCTGTACTGACAGTAAAATCTTAGATATAGAAACAAAATAGCCCTTCCTGTCCTTATTTCCCTTCTTATTGCCATTTTGGAGTATTTTCAGTCCTCTTTCAATCAAAGCAACAGGGTTTTTTACAAAGTATAATGGCCAATGAATCCTGATATTTTTAAAGTTGAATGCCTCAGTTGTGGCATAAACAATAGATTGTTATTGCAATGAAAGTGTGTTTCACAGACCATTCATTACAATGAAAGAGGACCCTTTCATACTTACTACCTCATTCGAATGAGAGTCAACCTCTCAAAACGTCATCGTTCTGTACATGCTATTAGCCATGGTCCCTAACTATGATTTCTAGAAGAAATTGAAGTAAAGTGTATTAAGGAAGGGAAGAAGCTGTGAAAATACCTTGGCAAAACCTGGTAGCACTAAGAATGGCTTACAGAAACAGTACAAATCAAGTTTCAAGAAGTGTCTGTTGCGGGACAATCAAATTGATTTGCCTACTTTTTTGGATTCCTCATCCATTTCATCAAAACACAGATGCTTTGAAACGTATTTTATTACCAACTTATGGCAACAGGTGATAACTATCTCACTATACTAAAATAATTAGAATGATATTATTGGTATGTTAAACACTTTGCAAAAACGATTTGATATTTCTGGGTAGATGTATCCAGGTGTATCATGGATGGAATTAGTGCTGCATTCAGCGAATGTTGGTGATATAGTGAATTATACTAGGAAAAAAGTGTGTCGACAAAAATTTCGATCCGCAATATTGAAATCTCAAGTGCGATCAGAGAGAGCATAGCGAAAGGACTGAAAGTAATTAAGGAATCGTTTCTATGTAGTATATACAATACGAAGTCTTCACGGAGCTCAAACGTTTCAAAGGGAAATGTTTCCTACGTAGAGATATAGGAGAAGACTCGAATTTCACATACTTTATGCCATCTCCGACTACCTCTAGCGATTCATGGCTATGCAGGAAGACTCAACGCGTGAACCATTCCCGTGGACATAGTATCGGGATGTATATGAAGGAAAATTCTTATATATATAAATTAAGAAAATAATCTGGGTAGGATCCGAAAAAATCAGTCCTAATCCAGCGAAACTGCCACCAGGTACATGTTATTCGAAACCTCCTTTCTGTACAGATTTATACACACGTGATCAATTAAACAAGGCTACTACATTCTTGTTACTCATTATCATCAAAGACG
>CAAAJI010000364.1:0-29603 GCA_900642245.1 Fragilaria radians
AACTCCAAACAGAATCGACTTGATCAGATTGTCTCACAACTTGAGAGTTCTCGAGCAGATCAGCAGAGTCGACAGGAAGAATTAAAATCAGAAATTCATCGTTTGCAATTAGCGCTGGAGTCAGAACGAAAAACTCATTCTGAGGCACATGAAAGTTTACGCAAAGATTCCGATTTGTATTTGGAAAAAATTCGCCATAGTCACGCAAAGGAGTTGTCAGATCTCGTTCAAGGTTTTCAAGAGGAACGAGAAAAATTGAATTCTCAATTTTCCAATCTGCAACAGGAACTTTCCAACCTAGAAAAAAAGCATGAAGAAGAAATATCTAATTACGTTTCAAAAGTTTCAGACCTTGAAAGTGATTTAGCGGCAGCTCGACATAAAGAATGTACTTATGAATCCGAGCTGAAGAATTTACGTCTGCAGTTGCAGGACATGGAAGCACTTCATGTTTCAGAAAGGAATAAATTGGGTAAGCGCATCGAGCAACTTGAAAAGGATAAATTGAGCTTAGTCGACAGAGACAGTAATCTTTTGAAACGTGAACAAGAGTTGGAGGAGCAAAAAAAGCAAGTAGAGAAAGCAATCAAAAGCAACTTAGCATCCAAATCTGAATTCGACAAAAAGCTTCAGGAGATCGAAGTTAAGGCAAGGGATATATCATTGCAAGCTACTGACTTGGATCGTCAAAGGTCACAACTAGAAGAACAAGAGCACAAGATTCAGCGTAAGCTTCGGCAAAGTGCAATGAAGGTATTGGTGAATCAATCTTGGAGGGAGGAAAAAGAAGTTGTTAGTGCTGCTTTTTCGAAGTGGCTGCGAGTCACAATGATGGAAAGTGCGGCTCAAATTGACACTTCTGCGGATAGAACACAGATCGAGGCTTTGCACAAGGATATTCAGTTTCGAGATGATCTATTGCAAGAAAAGAACAGCGAACTGACAGAAAAGGAAACAGAACTTAGAAAATGTCAGAGCCATGTAGGAGAATTGGAACAGAAACTCTCAACAACGTTGCAGCAAGTTCAGGCATTGCAGGAAGAATCCGATGGTATTAAGACTAAATTGATTGAAGCAGAGAAAAAGGTTGAACAAAAAGAATTACAATCAATGACAAAGAACTACTTACTCGGCGAACAGGTTAAGAAAGACCGTGAAGAGCTTAAACTGCAGCAAGAAAAGCTAAAGCAAGATAAATCTGCATTGAATCAATTAGACAAGTTCTTGAAAGCCAAACTGAAAGAAGTTTCGCAACAAGAAAATCAAAATGCAGATACAAAGATTATTGCATTAGAGGAGGAGCTTGCAAGACAAAGACTTCTGACTAGTGATGCCCAGAGCAAACTACAACAAATTCAGGATGAAAAAGCAAAAAAGGAAGAAGAATTATCGGCAAGAGCCAAGGCTTTGGAGGAAGCAGAGATTAAGCTCATTCAAAGAGAGCAGCAACTTTCCGCCGATGCGTTTGAGTATAAGAAAGCTGAAGGCAAAGTATTTAAACTAGCACAGCAGTTACAAGCGAGGGAAGTGGTCATGAACGAGGAACAAAACAAGCTCGCTACTAGTATTCAGGAGTATAAGGATGCCCATGAACGCGTTCGCACATTGGTACAAGAACTTGAAGCTGAGAAACATAGAATTCGATTGAAATCAAATCAATCGGGTCCGTAGTGCCTCTGAGGTTTACTTTCAGGGATATTTCAGCGCGTCGTTATCAAAATCCTTGTATCAACAAAATCCTACAAGGGTTCCTTCCTGGGATTAGAAGGATGTAACTTTACTGTTGGTCATGCTCCCCCCTGCCTTCACCCTTTGCATGACATTCATTTTCATGAAGACTCAAACTCCTGATTTACTAAAAAGTAACGAATTCCAGTTGACAGTGTCACAACTTTAAAGAAAGAGGCCTTGGTACTCTATGTTATTAACAATCCACACGATCTGGGATGATAATCTTGCTCATGAAGAAATAGCATGATTGCATGACAAAAAAGAGTCATTTGATTCCGTTTTGGAGTCTGATTCCTTGATAACGAATTAGCAAGAAAAGCATGAATTATGTGGATGAAGAAATGAACTTTGTGACAACATCACTTTGGCTCTGGTAAAAGTTTTCTAATTTTTTTCGCTACATTGAACTTTTTCGTGTCTACAAATAAGTGTTATGTTATGCTATCAGGTATGTGGAAATGAGCTACATGTCTCTAACCAGATGATATTGACTATGTATAAGCTTAGTATACAGTTGAAGGGGACCATTATTTGTGTTTCTTAATCTTGACGTTTTCCCTCGTTTAGGAATATAGGGCAGATATCTTGTATCTCTCATTTCTCAAGCTTGTACTCGTACTTTCCTGTGGAAAGGACATTTGATTCATCATTGCCGGTAATCTTTGCGTGTGGTCAAGCAGTCCTAAGAATTGTGCTAAAGCAGCATTAGGGTTTTTTAGTGCATTGTCTGTAAAGAGGGACCATTTGCCATTGAAAAAAACATTGTCTCCTCAAGAGAAGCACCTGCCTCACCTTCTGCATTAGTTGGAACTTTGCAAGCGGGGTTACCATGTCATCCATGATCCTCCTGATTCAATTGGAAGACAAAAACACGGACATGGAAGCTCTTCCAGCTTAAGAAAAGATTGACAGATTTCACCTCAATTCATGTGATTGCCAAGCATTTCATCCTACATCTCTATGGATCATGCATTCAAGACTGAGTGGCTTGTCTATTTTCATTATTGAACTCCTTGTGCAATAATCCATAATCTTAAGCAATGAGATACTTTCTTTAAAACAACTAATTTTAAGCACTAGATATGTTTGAAGTGCCTAGTTTAAACTCTTTACGAACAAGCTTGTGTAAAGTTAACATGGTCATATCAATATCAATTTATGTCCAAGAGAAAAAATGTAGAGGAGGTGTGATACAAATTCTCTCTTTGAAACAAAGCAGAAGTATAATTTGTTACGGTCTGGAAATGCCTCAAACCAAAAGTTCTGAATAAAAATCAAATTCATTTATTTTAGTGAATAATAATAAGGAGTTTTGCTGCAAAGAATTTCCTTGCTTAGGAAATCAGTAAACTTTGATCCAAAGAAAATGTAATTATATTACGCAGAAGTTATCAATCCATTTATTTACAACATAACTCAGAAAAGAGATTGAAAGAGCAATCTAATGCAAACTACACATTTTTTCCTTCCTAGCTTCAAGACCAGGTCATAGAATGATTTTGACAGCTTCAGTTTGGGCCTGCGCTCAATGACTCTAAATTGAAACAACTTGAATCAGAAAACCAAACAAAGCTCTCTCCTGTATGAAGCTTGCCAAGGCTCCCACTATGTCTTTTTCTCCCCTTACAGCTAGTTCCCTTAGATGGCATACTGAGCATAGATTGGATATTACTTTTTTTCAGCGATGAGGGCAGCAAACTTGGATGCTCTTGGATGAGTGACATGCACTTTTGGAGAGCTCCCCAATCTCGGTACATTTCAAATGCTGTACTCAAGTAGGTTGAAGCCCATTCAAAATCATTGATGCTTAAATAATACTGGGCAGCTCTCTCGTTTATTACAGCAACAAAGTTTGAGAATCCTACTCGTCGAGAAGCTGATATTGCTGAATCAAACAATGCTTTTATCTGTGATTCGGGTTTTCTTTTGAGTACCGCAATCTCTGCTCGTAGGTGCATCAAAGCATGAGAACAATTCACATTGCCACCCTTCACCCATGCTTCCATCTTTTGGACTCTCTTTAATGCAAGTTTGCGATACTTTTGCCTACCAGTTTTCCTTGCCACAATGATTGCTCCAAGTCCTTCAGTCCATAACATCATATTGACATAATACATACATCCCTCTAACTCTTGAGGACAACCAAAAGCTAGTTTGTTTAAGTTGTTGAGCAGAACTTTGTAGTCATTGAAGTATACAGCCATTATCAACTTTCCAAACCAAAGCGCATCAATACACCTTTGCACCCCGCAACGGAGCAATGAACTTTCAGTCATGGCTTTGCCATCAAGTACGGTAGGATTGGAGACGTTTGATGTCAAATTAATAACAGATTGATAATTGATCCTTAAGAAGTAAAGGGCTGAACAGACATTGTAGGATCCCATCTCTTGGCTGAACGCAGTCATATCTTTCAACAAATTCTCCAACGGTAAACCCAGGTAAAAGAAAATAGATAGGTAAATGTGGCAACAATAAAATCCATAAACCGTATCGCCTACTTCAAAGCCGGTTCGATATGCATGCAATAATGGCTCTAAACTTTGATGAAGTGGTTTCTTGAGATGATCTAATCCTCCATAATAGTTTGTGAAAGTTCTTGGTGTGTCAACTTCGGTTTCTCTTGCAATATCCATAGATATCTCACCAATTGCACAGCCTTTTGAGAAATCTCCTGACCAAGCCAAAATGATTCCAAATGCAGACAAAGTTGAGCCTGTCTCATCTGTAAACCCATGACGGAGGATCAAAGTTGTATTGACCAAGACAAGAGTGGCCATCATATCCATCTGTCTCATTTGAAAACAATATGTAACTAGAGTATTGATAATTTTAACGACAGCAATCTTCAATGGGTCACTTGCCTTGCGGTAGTTCAACAACGTCTCCTTATTTACTTTCTTCATCATGAAATTAGCTTTGATCAAAGCAAGGATGACCGTGATTTTGTTAAATTTTTGTGGCAGTTTCACTCCCATAATTTTTACGAATCCTAGGCCTTCTTGAATGCACATATCCATCATACCCTCAGCACCATATGAGTCCACACATGCTTGAAAGGCAGGAGTCTTTTCCTCTAAGAAAATGGCATTTTGAATTACCTCTTCAGCAGCCGCTCGACAATTTCGAAAATGTCCTAGACATAGCTCCACCTTTGCTTGATAAAGTAATAGCTCCAGTTGTGTATCGTAATGGAGCCATCTCTCATTTCTGATCAAATATAAGCCGTGTCGTAAATATTCTGCTGCAGGGCCGTATGCAGACAAGTTAACACTTTCCTTTGCCGCAAAAAGATAAAGTTTGGCAATTTCCGCTGCCTCAAATGGGCATTCGATCAGTTGCAAGGAATGACTGAATTGACCTGCAGCAAGAAAAGTAAGTTCAATATCTTCATTTTGCTGTCATAATTCCATCAGGATACGTCCGATTTGTAGATGTAGTGTATCTGGTCTACAAAGCCGTGGAATTTGCGAGAAAAATTCTTGGTGAATCTTATCGTGAGCGAACCTGTAAACAGCAGAGCCGGGGTGCCTTTGAACCATCCCAAGCACTGATGCGTATTCAAGCGAATTTGTAAGAAGAGAGTGGTTGATAAAATTTGGATCTTTTGGAGAGAATAATTTTATCATTACCGACTCTAAGATCACTGTGTCGAATCTCTGACCAAGACACAAACCAAAAATAAGTGCTTTGAGGACATGAATGGGGAGAGTTGCCATTCTTGACAAAATTTGATTCACAATGTTATCCCCAACACTCACACTCTATTTAATGCTCTCTACATCCCATTCCCAACCAAAATGTATCGAGGAATAATGAATGAGTTTTTGCTTTTCAATTGTCTTCAAGATCTCTATAGTATAGTGTGGATTACCAGCACTCTTGGAGAATATAGCTTTTGCTAGTGACTCAGTTTTCGACTTTTTCATCCTCAGGAGAGATGATATGAGTTGATTGACGTTACGCATATCCAAATTATGTAGATCAATTAGTTGGATTATACTTCCACTCAAGAAATGTTGAATTGTCATGTCTCGTTCAGGAGAAATAGCATCACTTCTATAGGTTCCAATGAACAAGAATCTTGGCACCCTAAAGTCATGGAGAAAACGAACAATAAGTTCCCAGCTTTGTTCATCTGCCCAGTGCAAATCCTCAAAACACATGATGACAACGTTTTCCTCCACGCTTTGACAAACGTCTATGAGATACCGAAACAAAAATTGAAGGCATTCTGTGGATAGGGGATTATTTTCTTCTCTGATGTAGTTTGTGGATATTTCCTGCCCCAGAAGCCGTCGGCACTCAGGTAACGTATTCACCAAGAGTGTACAACTGCTTCCCAGTGACTGGCGAAGCGTATCACTAATTCTTTTGTGGTTATCTGATTCTGCAGCTTGAATACAGAGATTGGACATGGCTTCAAGAATGGCAGACATCAGATGATTTGAAACGGCATCAAATTTTCCTTGTACGAAAAACGGTGTAGTGCAACTTTCTTGCAATTCATTCAATAAAGACGTTTTACCACTGCCAAATTCTCCTTGAAGAAAGATAGATTCTTGTCCGTTGCCTTCCTTCACTCTGTTAAATGCGTCTTCAAGTCGAGAGATCTCGTGATCTCTGCCAACAAGTGAAACATTGTCGAAATTCAGCGTTGTTTCATTTCTCATGATATGTTTTTTGTGAAGAGAATTGTCGGGTTAAAGTTGCACTACAATTTACCTCTGCAGTAACAAACTACACGCAAGAGAGGGTGAATCGCTTAATATTTTTTTGACAACTTCCTTTTATTGGAGAGATCTTTTGCAAAAGTATGCAATACCTCTTTCGCTTCTCTATGATTATCTGTCCTTGGGCTGTAGTTTGCAGTGAATGGTTCCATCTGGTCTGAATTTTGCTTCTATATCTTTAGCACCTCTTCACTATTGTAATCAGCAGGACATTGAACTGCCCTAAATTTATGCCTAGGCATTCATTTTCACCTTAAAATTAATGGTTCAACAACTCAACCTTTCCGTCCTTTAAGTCTTGTCATTGATCAACTCTCCAGAATGGTTTCAGCACAGATCATACTTCTAAGAATTCAGAAAATTCGGTTGCCCATACTTTTTGCAATGAGATTACTTTGCTTTATCAAGTTGCATTGTCTAGCCTTCTTGATTGCACATGATGTTCATGTATGAAAGTTTCTGATTCTTTTGATCCTTAAATGGATACCCTAACGGCTATTGAAGGTCGTCAATGTTTTACGACACGCTTGTCCTTATCTACTGCAAAAGAAATTTCACTTGCCATTTACTGATTTGGACACCAAACAATGCTTCCTCTGGGAGGAAGGGCTCAGCAGAGGTGATATGCATGGTAGTGAATCACTCCCACTACCTTTAGAACTTCACGGTTCCCTGGTCTACTTCAAACACTGGAAACCTTTCATTGAAATAGTTGTGACATATTGAGTTAAGTTCATTAAGATAATACCTAACACTATAGGTTGTAAGCAATGCAGTCTAATAATAATACAATAATTACTAAGGCTAAGAGATGTGGGTGTGTACCGATATTGGAGACGTCCAAGTTATTGTTTGTACATAGTAAATAATAGTAGAATTGATATTCTTATATTTACTCATCTAAAACTAGGATAGGTCACATTGGTAACCATTCTTTCTATACCTTCCACAAATTCAATTAAGACATAGTCTTACATGAATTTAGTGATGCTTAATATTGCTTATAAATGAAGAAGATCATTTAATATCTTTTCAGGACCGTCATATCGGTAGGAATAACTATTACAGATTCCTAACAAACAAATAGGAATATACCAAGATTCACAATTGATGAATCTAAGTTGTGAAACTAAGTTCACAAAGTCTAAATGTTAAGTGTTGAATCTAACACGTAAGCTAAAGAGACTACGTGGTCAAGGAAATACATTGCAATTGATTCACAAGAGATCTAGGATAAGAGTAACTTTTTCGATCATTATTTACAATTTGTATTAGCTCTTAGAGCAGCTAAGAGCAAGTTGAGTCACTCCAGCAGGTATGGTTTAACTCAAGGAGATACTCCGTGGAAGACATTTCTCTTTTGTTCCTTCTTCAAGTTGCGATGTGGCACCCCTCAGACTCTGTATTTAATACTTTCTAATTTGTGGACTGTCCCTTGATCTTTGACATGTTCCGTACATTGAATGATATATATTTTGTGGCAAAACATTAGTCATTCTGTGTGACCCTGCAACAGCAGCAGAGTATTTCAGACTTTTCAATTTTTGCTTGATTCCTAGCAATTTTTTGTTACAACACTCCCAATCTAATTGGTACCTTTGATGTCTCAGTCTTCCGGCTACCAAAGTACATTTCACATCAATTTCATTTCTTTTCTGCTTTAAAAATTGATTTTCCCATGTATTTGCAAGTACATTATTTGAATCCTATTCATAGTTGCGTATGTACTCTTCCTATTATTACATTTTCGCCATGTTGGTGTGCTTTCCCCGTTTCCTATGGAGATGTTGATCAACCTCAAGTGTACATCAAAAAGTCCCTTGTTGCTTTATTTGGATTTCTAGGTCTGTCACCATTTGAATATCAAAAGTCACATAGATTGGTACTATTATTGCTCCTAGATTTACTTTTAAATTGTGATATGACTGCTTACTTGTAGAGCATAATGGAACAATCAATGAAACAGAATTGGCTTGACTTTAAAAAAAGGAACATGATAAACTATTTTGTTTTTGACTCGTAAGCAAGTACTTCACCAAACGAAATATTCAGAAAGTCCAATGCATAATTGCCTAGAAAAAAAGGCAAAATAATGTAACATCCCAATAAACAAAATAAAATCTTGAGGGATCATCAACGGTACATTCATATATTTGACAAAGAAGGTTAATAATACAAAAAATTGCGAAGAAAGTAGTATAATGTGGACAAATTGAATTTTTTCGTGTTCATCGTAACCTTCTTGTGATTAGGAATTACTAGTGCCACCAGTAGAGTATCTGAATTTTGATGGAGGAGAGTGGTTGCTTGCACCGTTCCAAAGAAAACAAACCAACACAAACGTCCATGATGTTTCCATGTTTGTCTCATATTCGGATGATGAGATCCGTGTGCAGTATAGGGAGAAATGCAAGTCATAATATCTCTCTATCATTATCCAATTTTTCTTCCTCCTTGTCTGGTTCCAATTCTTTTCGTCCATTGGTATCTATGAAGGCTAGTGAATATAATAATAATATTCCTACGTCTGTGAGATCCTTATCATCATCCACATCTACGAATAAGAAAGAAGCTCGTCCATTATCACCACTTCGACATTTTCGTATCCTTCGACGTGAAAATCCACAGTTACGTGTTCATGCCGTGTCTCTTTGGGATTAGTGATTATACCGATACTACCTCATCGATGGATGATGTTAATCAACGAAATAAAGGACTGAATAATGATATGTATAGTAGTAACAATCATTATCATCGTCAAGATAAGGACGACGATGCTGAAATTGCCCGACGTGTCAAGGAAGAAGATAAGAAGGAACAAGGAACGTCTTGCCAAGGCACGAGCACCACCAATAGACTATCCTACTGTTATTGATTCTCTTGGTCGGAGCTTTGGTCGTGGTGGTCGGAAGACTTCGACAGCACAAGTATGGATCGAACCAGGTGAGGGTCATGTCACGATTAATCGGAAACCATTCATTGAGTACTTTACTCGTGAGTCACATCGAGAACAAATCTTACTTCCCCTAATGGCAACACAGACCTGTGGGAAGTTTGATATCATTGCATCTGTTCGGGGGGGAGGAAATACTGGTCAAGCTGGAGCTGTCCGACATGGATTGTCTCGTGCACTGCATGCATGGAATCCAAACGATTATAGACCCATCCTCAAGTCTTTGGGAATGTTAACACGTGACCCTCGAATGGTAGAACGAAAGAAACCTGGATTGAAAAAGGCTCGTAAGGCATCTCAATGGAGACGACGATGAGAAAAGTTCCAAGGATGGGTAACCTGTAGTATGGTTGTTTTCTTGTTTCTTGTGAATAACTATTCATAGAATCAAAAATCCAGACTCGACTAATGATTAAAATCATAAATAAACTAGTATTGATACAAAATCGCAATCTTTTGTTGATTTCTTAACTCTTACGATGTCGATAACATCCAATCCAATTCACATCTAGATCCGTTGTGGATAACTTCCATCTCCAGGGTCCCAGGGGTGGTGGAAGACCAGATAGGACCATTCCCATGGGTGGTCCAGCTGGTTCCATACCATATCGTTGTACTGCTTGTTCTACCTGAGTCGGACTTTGAAATTTGGTGGGATCATGTGTCCCCGGTGGTAGGTATCCCATAATCGATTCGGCACCGACGACTCCCAAGGCATGTGCCTTCCAAGTGGAATTGATGGTCGATACGACAAATATTCCATTTGTGGGATCCAACAATTGAGATACCGACTTGATAATGGAATTGACATCTGTGACGTGTTCCAAGACTTCCAAACAACAAATGAGTTGGAAGGATAAGGAAACATCATCCGTATCATTATTGTAATGTTGTTCTCTCATTTTGACCAATTCTTCAATGGTCATGACACGATAATCAATGGGAAGATTATCAGCATGAGACTTGGCACAAGAAATCAAATTTGGTGATGGATCAATTCCCATGACATGGAATGGAATATTCGTATTCCTCCTGACTCCCAATCGATACAACGATTCCGTTAATAATCCACCACCACAACCAACATCTAATACACGAAAGGATTTTAATCCTACTTCATCTTCTTTTTGATTTGTCAATATAGATGAAGAATCTTCTTTGGTATTGTTGTTATAAAACGAACAATGTTGTTGAATATATTCTATTCTTGTAGGATTCATAGCTATCAATGGATTGTTTGAACTATCCCACCATGATGAACTCCAATTTGAAAATTTAGATACTTCTTGGGAGGATACTGAAGAGGAAGCAGCAGATGCATTTGTTGTTGTTGGTATTTTTGATGATAATGTCGATACAACTTTTTCTACTGTTGATGATGATGATAACCAACGATGACAAGTATTATGGAATAATGGAAGGGATGATGATATGGACGAGGTTAGACATGGAACATGCTTTGAAAATGACGTGTAATAGCGCTTGGGACGTATATCAGTTATTGTCCCTGGAAGCAACAAGCGTTTAGGGAGAAAATGACACATGAGAGCAAATGGAGCTCTTGCAAGAAATAAATACTCTTTGCCATTTTTCTTAACTCCGGATGAAGGCTTGACCGACAACAAAGGTAATGATGATGTCAGATCCTGTGATAGGATCTTGGATTTTTAGCTATTCGCACGGAAATTTTGAAATTTCTTCGAACGCTAGGCTGCATGAATCGAATGCTTTCTTATCATAGAATTTCATTAAAGGGTCAACAAGATGAATTGCATAGTATTGAAGTTAACATTTTGATGTAATCAATTGTTTCACAGCAGGTTGCAATGTATTTTAATAATTCAATTTTAACACTTTTCAATGTTGCCTAAATATTAGGAGGGGAAAACCTAAGAATTTTCACGGTAGTTTCCCACAATCCATGATTTTTGGCACCAGAAGACTTCAAACAATATAGAGTACCTTTAAGAATCATACTATTCCCGTGCTTATCACTAAAATCCACCATTTTTGCTTTACCTTTCAATTCTTCGATAAGCACCATAGAAATAAGATTCTGAAGGACACAATGAAGGAGTAGGTGGCGCTTTTGGCATATCCGTCAGCAGCATTCACCATGTAAGTCTTGCTAAGATAGGCATACCTACTATTAAGATGTTGTGAATATATTTATACTTTAACTTTAACAGAAGCAAATGTACTGGTTAAGTCATTTTCTTGAACAATGTCACTTTGGGTTCAAGTCCTGGTTTTGATAGATACTTTTATTAACTGATGTTATACATCTGGTTTTCCGATAAATTTATTCTTCATCGCTATTTTTCAGTTGATACGTGCAAAGATATGCTATGAAAAAACATTGGATATTAAATCGTTGCCATGCTTGGGAACTAAAGATATATATTAGAATACCTTTGGCACATCTTAAAGGTTGAAAAGATGTCTTGGAACGGAAGTTAAAGCGATAGGAAGATAGCCAAGAAAGATTAATTTGCTCTAGAAACGTAGTTTATTTGTCTCACAATTTATACAAAATAATTGTTGTATCAAAATTTTAATTTTAGAAATAATGTATCTTTTTACTACAGGCATTACTTATATACAAACAGATAATCTTGTATCGAGTGGGAATAACAGCACCCTTGCCACCCTAATCAAATCTCATGTTCAAATAGCCGGAGGAAAAATTAAGTTCACCAACAAAGTGTTGCCATTATCTTTTTCTTTTTGCTGAGACAGAGACCTGACGGTATTAAAGTTCAAGGATAAACTCTGCCCATACATTGAAAGGCAAGTGATATCAAGGAAAGGTTCAATTGAAAAGATAAGAACAGAACTTTCATGAATGTTCATTTAGTAAATATTTAAACATATCATGAAAGATTAAACAGGAAAAAATCGAAAATGAGTCATTTTCCTAGTTTATCGAGGCAGCCCTTCCTCGTACAGGTACATTAACATAGGCTTCATATGTCAAGCAACAGAATAAGTCATTTCATTAATCAAGAATTGACAAACTAAAACAAATTATAGAGACCTTTTCAAAAGCTATGCATGTCCTTAAATTTGACCTTTTCAGTGAGGCAATAATTATAAAAATATTATTACTTATCATTTCAGACAATTACAAAACAAAATATTTACTAGCTAGATAGTTTTCTGGGGTAGAAAATACATTCTTTAAACATAAAAATGGTTCAAACCGTAATTATTTACAAATAACACAAAGGAAGACTAAATAGTATGCTTTACATGCATGTATATTTCACCTAACTAATGTTTTCTCTTTCACAAGAAAAGAGCAAGAAATATGTCATCAAGCAATTACAGTTCCTTGGCTAATACATAATACAATTTGGTTTGAAATGTCATAGATTAAGCCTTTTTGATTTCTTCACTTTCAAGCTTCGCTCTAAAAAAGATTCCTTGAAAATGAGCTCTTGTTGTTGGTGTCAGTAGGTGTAAGATTGTAGTGTAATCTCTGGTAACCTAAGACTGTGAGTGCTGCAAAAAGAATCTTTGAGGCCCACACACAACTTGTGACTTCCCTTAGTAAGCCTATCAACATATGACATCCTTGATTTTTCAATCCTTAGGATTTCTAAAATTATGCTAATGCTGTATGGGACAGCACTTTCTTGATTCGCCTCCATACTTGCAATTGAAATTTCTTAGGATTATTCAGCTTTTTCAAACCACCTTACTAGTTAATGAGACAAAGGATGTTAATCAACAACATTAGATTGTTATCCTACAATTAACGTGGGTTTTGTTGTTGTATAATAAGCGACACAAATATGATGTTGCATTTTGTATTGCGGAAAAGATCATGTTTTTAATCGAAAATGTCCCCCCACACAATGGATTCAGACTTTATATCCCATTCAACCAAGATATCTTCATGGACGTTTTCATAGTCCCGCTACCTTGCGTTGAAGCAAGATTCATCTCACCGGGGAGGTTCGAATCGAGGTTTCTACTGGACTCAAGGCGACTAGTGCTCTATATCCATAAATTCGTGATAAGAACTTCACCATAAATACCTCATAATTAAAAGTGTTCCATGTCTGCACTGGGGACATTTCTTGTTCTTGGTACATAATATGCGTACACGTCTACCTATGTATGACCTCAACTCTGTGTCTTGGTTAAGTTTCCTCCTACCTCGTGAAGAAAGTCCGATCCACAAATTAATCCCGAAGCGTTTGAGTGTGAACTTCTTCCCTGCATCATTACGATATCATCTTTTGTATTACTAAATGCATCCCAATAGTCGAAGAGTTGTATTTAATACCTCCGTGACAGTGCGTGAAACACTCCACATTGAAAACTATACCGAAAGAGAGATAAGGAACTCTTGGTACTCGGATGAAGATATTTCAAGAATAAAACTTGAAATCCGATGTACTGTATCTAGCTATCGACGAGGTCGACTTGACAGCCTCGAACATTCGAGCCGGTACTCCCTGAGAGGGATTGAAGGATTTTATAATAAAACTGCCGCGAAAGCACGACAATTGAATAAGCTAATAGGTCTGAAAAGCGTCCTAGATGAACAAGAAAGACAAGACAGTTTGGGTATTCGTGATCTTGAAATAATATCAACAAAGTATCAAAATGATATAAGTCAAAGGTGTCAAAGGGCTGCACAAATAGTTGGTAAGCAGGATGAAATGGTTAGTCAACGAATACAGAAAATGGATAATTATACAAATGAGAAAGAGAAGATTGGATATACTCGGATCCAACTATTTCTACAACAAAGAGAGTTACGAAAATTGAGTAAAGCTTTCATCTGCGATGAAAATTCAGACTCGGAATATATGGAAGATGTGAATCGATTGGGTTGAAATGATGAAACGATAATGTGCTACTAAATTAAAGTTATGATTCAAAATCCTACTAGTATTGTATTACTAATCCTATAGTATAACGGTGCAAATCCCATTCCTTCATCATGACTTATAACCACAATGTCTGTTGAATCCTTCCTACTTTCCGTCAATCATGGGATACGAGTGACGAAAGTTCTTTCGAATTCGTCTACATCATGCATTACGACGAAAACATCCGATCCATTCTGTTTGGTGTGCGAGACCGAGCCATCCAAGTATTGCTGTCCTAAATGTTCGACGCCGTATTGTTCCTTGAAATGTTATCAAAATCACAACAACTCATGTACCGAATCCTTTTTCCAAGGATTGGTATCACAAGAATTAGAATTTCAACGTCAAGATAAGGATGAGAGGAGCAGCAATCAGGGAAATATCCTTTCTATTTTAAATCGCATACAAGCACAAGAAATCGACAATGACGATAATATCGACGACGAAAATACAAACTATACAGATTTTTCAGAGCAAGATTTGAAACATATTTATAGTGCACTCGAAAGTAACGATGAAGAATTGCTATCCAAATATTTTTCACCTACTATTCAAACTGCCTTTGAACGTGATGTTCAGGCTGGACGTCTCAGTCAGAAGGACGTGGGTGAATGGATTCCATGGTGGCGATCCATATTGGACTCGGAACGTGAAGACGAGGATCAACTCAATAATTCAAACATACCAATATTCACAACGACCTTGGACGAACGATTACTTGCGATACCTTCCCTTTCAAAATTACGAATCGCATCATCGTCAAAATCCTCCACCTCCTCTCCCGATTGGCCATCTCCAAATCTAGGGTATAATTTAATATCGATACTTTGGTCAATAATTGAAACACTTGAATGGTATGGTGGTCCTGAACAAGCATGTTGCTTGGAAGCAGCAGAAACTTTTCATTACATTTGTCCTGTAATATCCAAAGATGCGCGTTACGAAACAGTGTCACATCTTGCTATGGAACAACCAAGACTTTCCTCTCCTCCAAAGCAAACTGAAAAATTTACGTCTTATAACGACGTCATAATCATCCTTGAAAATCCTAGACATGTGGCTCATCTGTTATTGGATGGTATAGATGTAATTCAACAAGGTGCCATAGATTGGTTTTTGGCATCGTCAGCTGCGGAAAGAAGCAATAATGATAAACCTTTACTGGACAAAAAGGAGCGCTTGAAATGGAAAAAAGTGAAAAAGAAATTAGAATTCTATCTATCCTGGGCTCGAGATCGAAACAAGAGTTATTGGACATATTTGATTCACGACATGGAAGTATGGAAAAACAATAGCTTGATTACAGCTTAAGGTTTGAGAATTGAAAACCAAAAAAAAATCATCACAATTAACTAGGATTGGAGTACTCGGTACACATACATACTATTGGAACGAAATGGTAAAAAATTCAATTCAAAATATAAGCCTTATAATTAGACATTGCTAATAGTACAAGTTTCATGGCTCAAGGTGCTTGTTTGTTCAGTGTTCAATCAAAATTCTGCTCGCTGATCATTATTCCAGGAATCTGCTAAATATCGTTCCATAGTTATGGAAAGATGGCTGGTACGATTCCGACTTGTTCTCATAGTGTCACTACACAAATCTTCCTTTGCAAGTTCTAACGCTGCTCGAGATAATACCTTTTCACTCCGTACGCTGCGCATGGATTTCCAAACAGTTCGTCGTTCCCTCATCGGCGGTGAATGATCCAGGTCGTTTGATCGTTCCGTCATAGGGGTAAGGCAGGGTAAGTTATCTTTCGATAGTGTCGATTGTTGCTGCTGTTTTTGATCCTGTCGTGAACGAGGAGGAGGTGTTACATCACCAGCCATCGCTCGTAAGCTTCGTTTGCGGATAGATGATATACGTTTTAACTTTTGACGTTCTTCGATTGGACGACTTCCAGCCTTTATAGTGGATGCACTCGCTAATGAGCAGTCATCATCGGCGGTTTCATAATTAATTTTCTTGAAACTTTTTTTCCATTCACTTTTCTTTCGGTGCCAACTCCTTTGTACAGGAGGAGGTATTGCTTGAGAATGTTTCTCTTGTGCAGCCGCCAAATCTCGGAGATTGACATCACGACGACTGGTAGGCAAAGTAAGTGATCGCAATAGACGTAAAGGTTTCATAGTTTTATCTTGAGTGATATACTCCGAAATAGATTGTGATCTCTCTATGATTGAGACTGATCGATGGATGAAATCGAAATAGAGGGAGGAAGAAAGGAACGAAAGTCCGTTTATCCTTTCACGCTTAAATTTGAAGATCAAGAGTTATCCTAGAGAGGTCTACGAGTTTTGGAAACAGATTTTGATACTCCGAGTGCCAACTTTTTGGTTGGCGCGCTCCAAAAATCTCTAATTAAGAGAAGTACGAATCAATCCGTGGGACTTAATTTACCTGAATGCATTTTACACACACTTAGTGGCATAGTCTCGGCGACCAGTGAACTGGATCATCAAAGTGTCGACTCCAATTTTTCGTCGTGACATAACGTTCGGGATTCAAAGCGTCTAGAAAAGAATTTGACATGAATTTACGAATCGAAACTACGAAACGAACAACATGTCAACGTGGGATGTGACATGAAAAGCTGCTAATTTCTGACACAGAATCGTGTCAAACCATTTCTCTTGACTGACTTTACTTCAAATCCCAGGCATGTCTTAACTGGGATTTGGGAATCTGTTTCATTCCCACACGAACTTAATCGCAAGTTCCGATTGGATTGAGGAAAAACTGAAGCATGATCTGCTGTAAGACATTGCATGTTGATCGAAGAAAAAGTAACGCAGTTATGTAATCCAAGATTCATACCTCTTATTTGTCAGAGTGGTTACACGGGCTCGACAATCTATCGGCTTACAACTTGATTCAGGTGCATCAATCTATGTTTCTATGGATAAAGATACCCTTATTGCTTCAAGGGATTTATTTCATGGGATCAAAAACCTATTTGCCTCTTGAGACAATTTCATATCCTTGAGTTTGCAAGTTTTTCAGCAGCTTCAGAATGACATCCATAAATATATTTCACAATCCCACCTCACAATAACAGATAAGAACAATAATGTGGTGACTGTAGAAATCATTGACGTTAGAAGTGTAAATTAGACATTTCAAACCGTAGCAATTAAATAATTAAATCTGACATGTGAAATAGATGCCATAGAAAACCGTGATGTGACTATCATGGACATTGCCTGAGCTGTAATGCTGGCGGTTATGGACGAAACAATCCACATGAGATCAATGAACCGTATGGCTTAACAATTATCTCAGTTCAAATAATGTTAAAAATTAACATTTAATGGACATGGAAATTCAAAAAGCACAGCTGAATGACTAAGCCTAACTTTCACAGCGAATTCTAATGTGCTTTAATTAAGACTATCAATGATGCTATGTGCACTCATACATGCTAGATAGATGATATAAAGATGTCACAAGAGGAGGACATGTTAGTAATAGATAACATTAACTAAATAAATGATGGCTTTGGTAAGAAAAAGCATTTTTTCCATTACTCATGCACATATCCATTAAAACCTGAGAATTCAGAGCATATGGAAAAATCAATTTCAGAATGAAATATTACCTAACTGGCACGAGAGACAACATTCTTGGTAATGTGTAGACATGCTCCCGCTATAGTTTGCTGGACGTGGTTTCATCACTTTGGTTATGGCTAAGAGACTCAATAGTCATAGCAATGACTTGGTGCTCGTGTGATGAGAATCTTGTGTCGGAAATAATCAAGGTTACACCACTAAAAAGGTGATTCGATAAAATGATAAGGTTGTATTTCTATACTATGAACTGTTTACTCAGTGAAATGACTTTTTGGAAGTCAAGTCAACTATAGACAGAAATTTCATGAAGGGGGATGACTTTTATATTGAAGATATGATACGCAATAGTCATGATAGCAATGTTGATACTCTTCATCATAGGAGCAAACGTTGAGCAAGAACGAACAACGTAACATGTGGAAAAAACAACAATAAAATAGTGTCTCTATCATGATGTCAGATGACGTAAGAAGTGGCGATGAAGCGTATTCATCCATCGACTATAGCGACACTTACTTACTAGCTCGTCTCCACAATAACATATCTATGGTTCATACTCACGCTATATAAACCTTACCTATATCATCCTAACGATTCTACTATTTGGCTTTAGTCATTGACGATGATTTCTGGGGCTAAATGTCTCACGTCTTGGTCCATCATAAATCTCAAATCATGATATTTCCATCATATCAACTTCAGTCACCTTGTAATGTGTTTTCATCTTCAATTCGGGCTTGTGTTCAATTCAAGGAAATGAAGATTTTATTCCTTTCAACTGTGATCCTCATGCTGCGTTAGTACCTCTTTTTGTTATATCAGCTAGAGACAAACATTTCATTGGGACAAGAAACATGACATAAATGCGTAATACGATTTCATACTTTTTGTATCTCACCTTTACCAACACCACAAGATCTCACTAAACATTACTAGCATCTTAAGGCATTTCATGAGCATCTTGGATGGATGCCATTGAGAAGCTTTGATTTTATTGCAATGATAAGAGAAAATCTCTTTGGATACAATTCTTTTCTCTGTTTCCACTGTTGTTGAAAACCATTCTCTTATTTCCACTGATTTTCTGCACATTTAAGATGATTTCAACAATCTCCCTTGCCTCTTTCCCATAATTTGATTAATTAACCACACATAGATATATCTTTGTCCCGCAATTTCAAGTGAAGAATCCTTCAGGAAAGACCAATATATCTTGTGTAATTGAATGAACAATGGTAGGACTCCAATCTGCTGAAGGCTTGTTTTGTTACCCATTACTAAAAATATGCAATAGAAAAGAGCAGCAGTAATTGCTTCCATGAAACCTTGGTGCTTTTGGACAAATTGGAGGTTTGGTATCTATTCGAATTGATGCAACTCTCAAGTCAATATCTCAAGTTCAACGTTCCATCGTGGACGTCGAAAGTTTATTTCCTAGTTTAATTCATGAATCATTTTTATTACCTATTGGAGCTCGTCGTACAATTTTTTATATGGGTCGCATTGAAAATTGAAAATAACATGGAATCAAACAACAATAACAATAATAACAACAACATCAGCAGCAATTCTCCCGGCACCGTTACACCCGATTCGATTGGTAATTCCGAGCATTCTGAGGCATATCGAACATCAGTGGCCATGTCCAATGCATTGGTGGGAGATCTTTGGATGGAATCACCATCGTCTGTCCCTCGTCGCATACGAAATTCCGATGGGGATACGGTCAATCGACATGTCATTTCGGCCGATCGTTTACGGTCCATCCTAGAGCAACGAGCTCTAAACGAAGAAGGAGAAGGTCGTTCATCGTGGGTAAAGAGAGGAATGAATTGGTGGCAGAGGCAAAAAGAACGACGTCAACGTGAATATTTAGAAAAACTTGCCGATGAACAACGGAGGAAACTGATTGATGGTTGCTCTGGGGGTGAGGGTCTCATGGAATCAAATAGTGATGACCATGATTCCTGTAATGATATAGTATCGGACGTCATTGGTCCATCCAAATCAGGTCTCGGTGTATCCCTGCAACTTGATGTTAAGGAGGAACAAGACGATTTGGATGAAACATTTTGGGTCCCAGAAGTAAAAATAGAACCTGAAGTGGTAAAATCATTTCCCTTCTGTCCATATTTACTAACGAAGGAACAAAGACAATCAATTGCTGTCCTTGGACTTCCTCCATCACAAGCGTACTGTCGGTGGAAACGACTATATAGCCTTGCTCGGGATGGCGATTCCTTTGATGCATTTCTGCAATTAGTTCAAGGATATTCACATACATTGCTGGTCATTAAAACTACTCGAGATGTCATATTTGGTGGATATGCAGACACTGAGTGGAAATCACAACATCAGGGAAATCCGGAATTCTTTGGTTCGGCTCAAGCGTTTTTGTTCCGTATTGATTCCGACAATGAAGTTCGTGTCTATAAGTGGACTGGGGCTAATCGGTATATTCAATTCATTGATCACAAAAATTCCATGCTTGCATTTGGTGGTGGTGGAGATGAGGGTGCATTTGGACTCTGTATTGAAAATGATTTCCAACGGGGATCAACTGGGACTTGTTCTACCTTTGAAAATGAGCCACTTTGTGACGATGAAAATTTTAAAATTGTGGATGTCGAATGCTATGGATTTTTGACAGGTACATTTTAATTCTGATACCAAGCTGATTCAATTACTCTTTGGGAAATGCGTTCCACTAAATTGCATTTCGTAATTATTCTAAACGAATGTAGATGCTTGGAATGAAGCTATAATGTATTACATTCCTTTTCAGCAGTCATACGTCTTGACTTCGAAAGCAAATATAAATAGTTTACAAAGTTTAAATACTTAAATACCTGAAAGTGCTCAATGTCATTTTCATCGATCAATTCTGGAAAATTTTTCAGTTTGATCTATGTGACTTGAACTTGCAACGCGTTTGCGAGTACTAATGGGTTGACCTCCCCACCACGACCAAACATGATGCTTAGATTATTCCATAGATTTGGATTCTCCTGTTTCACCTTAGCTTCAAATTGATTTAGTAGTAAGGGTTGTTGATGGAACAGCTGTACAAGTAGATTTGCAATATCCTCACGATTCAACTCGATATAGTCATGAAGATCAATCTCATTGCTTCGTAACTTAGCACCCACATCTTGTTCGGTTTTGAGACATTCATTCGCAGCAAGGACATAATCTCCGTAACCTACCGCTTGACCTTTGGGAAGGGCAAATGGGAATATATGTTCTGTAGGATTTATTCCCATCCTAGTACAGATAGATTGCAATACCGTCACATCTAGATCATCTAAGAAGCATTGTTCAAAGTCTAAATCTTCTTCTGTGTCGCATGGTTTCCAACTTCCTATACTTACATTTTTGTTATCCAGTGGTGGAGGCACATTTGGATTACGTGTTCGGAAGATTGATAAAAGTCCTAATATTCCCTGCAATGCGATAGTAAATTTTGAGGCATTCCCAGTGGCATTGGTTGTTTCAAGGATGGAATGGCATATCAGAACGATAAATACACAAACGGTTGTAGTCCTAACAATCATATTGAAAAGGATTTCTTATTACCGAAAAAATTCCTTCCCTATATTCGAATGGAGAATCTACGACACAATACAAATGCGGTCTGGATGTGACGAGATTTTCCTTCTCCCACCCCCCAACGTCCACCTCCATGGATTCTAGACAAGCGAAGCTTGTGAGAGACAATTGTCCCAACTTCGCTTGAGTGAGGATGGAGTTTCAAATTCCTATATAATCCAATTTCCCGAGTTGACCCAGCCAGCATATATAAGACAAAATAGAAGTAACATGAAGATAAAAAATTAATTTAGCCATAGAGTTGATAGTACGACGTCAGATTCGAAAAAAATAAACTCCGCACTATTAGACAGTTTCATCTCACCTATTGTAGCTCATTTTGCTAGAAAACAAAACATCGAAAAAGGTTCGCTGGAATGCCATTTGAAGAGAAGAATGTTTTGAATGAAAATAAACACACAACAGAGTCATTCTCGATAATTCTCATAAAAGTAAGATTCAAAGTTAAAGACTCTAACCCAATATTTCCATGGAGAGTTTCAAGGGAATATCTTTCAATTCGAACTTGAGTTATCGAACGATCGCGATTGAATCTCAAAATGATTGAGAGTTTCTGTTAGAAGGATCGCATAACTGAAAATGATACGCCAATAGATGTAAGTGTAGTAATCCACAATATGTAGCATGCCAAACATATGTTGTGATACTTTCAATTACGAATCAAAGGACGGATGCACCTTCAAGAAGTTTCAGGGCGACATCACGGCCATTTAAGCTTTCAAATCCTTCGTACCACGCCGTTATAGTATCATCTGTTCCATCTTGTACATTCTGAAATCTCTCATAGAGTTTTAGTCTCCCAAATTGATTTCGTGCATCTTTTCGATGAGAGAAAGATGTTTGGGAACCTAGATAGTGATTAATAATTAGGAACGAGTTATCACCTTGAATAAGTTGGGGATGTTGACAAACTCCTGGGATAGGTGAATGCATATTCCTTAGTCGACTTAGTTGATGGATGGATAGATACTGAAGCTGTAATACTGTTTTTGCCAGCCTATTCGCTTTAAAATTAGTTCGATTCGTATGAGACCGATAGCGCATTGTCCTTAGTGTTGGTGTAGCAGTATCGGGTAGAACTGGAGCAGATGTCTCGGGGGATACGTAACTCCCGAACAAAAGTCGGGGTATGGTGACACATGGCTTGTTTCCAGTTAGTTTCCGTAGTATCTTATTCGTCTGCAAAAATTTATATATCACTCCTTCCTCCCGAACACTTGGAAATGTAATGTCATTCTGTCTTTGCTTCTCCGAAATATTGATGGGAGAAGGAGTAGGGATGTACATTCGATGATTGAAACCTAAATACTCATCAGGGTCCAAAAATGCAGTCCATGTTCGATTCTCATCTTTCAAACGCAAAGCACACTGACGAAGCAAAATCATCTGCCTACGAATATGCTTTTGAGCATCATCAAAGCCCCGTCGACGATCATCAATATCTACCACCCAATCCGGAGCGAACATGTCCTTGGACCATAGCGTTATTTGCATCCGACCTGCATACCGATTAACCAGTTCCAAGGGAAAACTTTCGGGTCCACCATCAACTCCAATGATTAGCCGTCTAAGTGGAAGAACATGATAATGATATGCCATCCATTCGGTCAAGAGATGTGTATCGTCCTTAAACATGATGCAAGCAGAAAATGTCTTCGCGGGAGCGGTTACATTCGAATTTGTATATTCGCTTGCTGTACTTGGCCTTCTCATCAATGACGAGGAATTGAATTGATTATGTACAGATATCTCGATAAGCATTATCGATGAGATTACAGCAAGGAATATAGAAGTTCTGACTGGAAGACGCTGCCGCATTTTCTTGAGTTATCATATCATGTCTCCAATTACGACGTGTTTTTACTTTTTCAAATTTGCAAGGATTTCCTACTTCCGTTGACTTAACTGAAATAGTTTTGAATTGGAGATACTAGAAATTACGAATTTTGAACCCCTTTCTACCTTTACTAAACATTTGTTACCTCTCTTGCATGCTTCCCTTCCAATCATTGACAGCTGAATTCTGAACTTTATTAAACCTCTCTGAATGTATCTAATGTCTAAGGAACATTAAAATAATATGTTATAGGTTATGTAGATCACAAGGATGTAGCTGGAAACTTTGATTGTGAATGTTGCAACATATATTTTTTTCACGTGCAAACAAATTTAATTTGCTTCCCAAGAAGAGATTTTGATAGTTGCATTGAGATTTTGGGGGACTAAATCCATTTAAGGTAACAGCAAGGGTTTGTTTCACACACAGTTACCTTATTGAATGTATAGTATCACTGAAAATATCCTCTTGTTTCACTAAAGACCTCGTTTACAGAAGGAAAAAGGAAAAGACACCTCACTTGTTAAAACCTCTGAGTAAAACGATGCTCAATTATAAGTGTCTTCCACTTGAGGTCTAATATAATGAGAATACTCTTCTTCTGCTGTGAAATAGAAAAAATCATGAGAACCAAAAAATCTCAAAAAGAAACACGTTTGATGCTTGAAAAAAACAAGTAACAAATGTCATAATATTGATAATCATGGGATACAAAAACTGTATATCAGGAAGCTAATAGGATTTGGCATTGAACGTCTTCATTAATGTGAATTCAAGCGATGTCCTTAGCCCAAAGTATGGTCAAGAAGAAATATTGTAATATGCTGTAACAGTACTAATCATTCTGCATCAAAGATTCTAATCAACAAAAAAGTTCATCCTTTTCTCTGATGTGTATTGAATCATTTGGTGTATTGGAAGACTTGACGATGGCAACATGAAGAATGGCTAGATTCCAAAAACTTTCTGCCAAATACATGTGTCACCTAATTTGAAATATGTAACTTCCTAGTTGTTTTCTTTTTTTTTCATCATATTATTTTGCTTCTAAATTATTTTGTCTCAAAACTAGAAATAGTGACATTGCAGCAGTAAATCAAAGACTCTAATCCGAATGATCAATGTATCGGCCTTTGAAATTTTGATTGTTCGATTTGTCAAAACTGATTTTGAACCATATCAGCATCCAACCGTTTTTCCTAACTGGTGTTTTGATCATTGTCCATTAAAATTAAGGGTATATTTGCCGAAAATAAAATTTCCGAGAAAAAATCCATGGTAACAACGGCTGGAGTATTCCAATTGTTCAATCCCACATCTTTCGATTTTCGGATTTCAGGGGGTTAAGAGGCGCATATACTATTTGAAAGATGAGAAAGCATTTGCTCAGTAGCGTTTTATCTAGGAATTTACTTTATGTTTATGAAGGCTTGACTGTTTTTTATGGGTATGAACTGCCATAGACTGCCCTACAAATGGTCTATTCTAGGCTAAGTCTAGCCAGTCCTACAAGCAGTCCTACACATTGCCCATTTCTACCTGAACATCCTTCAGTAGACTGAAGATCCAAGTGCAAAGAGATCTAATGTATAAGGAACAATAAAATAATATGTTACAGGTTGTGTAGATCACAAGGGAGTAGCTGGAAACTCTGATTGTGAATGTTGCAACATGCTTTTTTTCACGTGCAAACAAATTTAATTTGCTTCCCAAGAAGAGATTTTGATAGTTGCATTGAGATTTTGGGGGACTAAATCCATTTAAGGTAACAGCAAGGGTTTGTTTCACACACAGTTGCCTTTTGAATTTATAGTATCACTGAAATTATCCTCTTGTTTCACTGAAGATCTCGTTTACAGAAAAAAAAAAAAAAAGACACCTCACTTGTTAAAACCTCTGGGTAAAAGAATATTCAATTGTAAGTTTCTTCCACTTGAGGTCTAACATAGTGAGAATACTTTTCTTCTGCTGTGAAATAGAAAAAATCATGAGTACCAAAAAATCTCAAAAAGAAACACATTTAATGTTTGAAAAAAAACAAGCAACAAAGATCATAATATTGATAATGATGGGATACAAAAACTTTATATCAGGAAGCTAATAGGATTTGGCATTGAACGTCTTCATTAATGTGAATTCAAGCGATGTCCTTAGCGCAAAGTATGGTCAAGAAGAAATATTGTAATATGCTGTAACAGTGCTAATCATTCTGCATCAAAGATTATAATCAACAAAACAGTTCATCCTTTTCTCTGATGTGTATTGAATCATTTGGTGTATTGGAAGACTTGACGATGGCAACATGAAGAATGGCTAGATTCCCAAAATAATTCTGACAAATACATGTGTCACCTAATTTGGAATATGTAACTTCCTAGTTGTTTTCTTTTTTTTTCATCAAATTATTTTGCTTCTAAATTATTTTGTCTCGAAACTAGAAATAGTGACATTGCAGCAGTAAATCAAAGACTCTAATCCGAATGATCAATGTATCGGCCTTTGAAATTTTGATTGTTCGATTTGTCGAAACTGATTTTGAACCATATCAGCATCCAACCGTTTTTCCTAACTGACTTTTTGATCATTGTCCATTAAAAATGAGGGTATATTTGCCGAAAATAAAATTTCCGAGAAAAAATCCATGGTAACAACGGCTGGAGTATTCCAATTGTTCAATCCCACATCTTTCGATTTTCGGATTTCAGGGGGTTAAGAGGCGCATATAGTATTTTAAAGATGAGAAAGCATTTGCTCAGTAGCGTTTTATCTAGGAATTTACTTTATGTTTATGAAGGCTTGACTGTTTTTTTATGGGTATGAACAGCTTTGACAGGATTCTGGGCACAGAGTCCATGCCTCATGATTCGGATGACATACTTCATTCTGAACTTTATTCCTTAGTGACAGCCATAAGCAGCTTCGTTGAACATTGTGGTAATGAAACACTCCCTTGGGAGAGTCTTGACATGCGCATGCTTGACATGTGTGGGCACATTTCGACCATGCTTCCTGATCCGGTTCACATAAAATCACTTTCCAATCCGAATGGGAGGCCAGCCATTCGCAAGACATATTCTTAATGCCTTCATTGATATATATATTCGCGTTTGGTTGGTCGGTGCATTGCGCTGGTTGTACATTGTTATCGGGGGAATCAAATTCAAAGATATCTTCTTGACTTCGATCGTCCGGCGGTGTTTTGTTCCTTGATTCTGTTGAAAGCTCGTCTGACGCTCGAGACGATTTAAGACAAGCTCCACATGTATCTGGACATGCTATGTATGCCGGCTGTCCAGGTACACAGGCATTTAATTGAGGATTCGCACGAACAATGGCACAATTGAGATTGCGCATTGAGCCCACCCAAAAAATTGCATTGTTATCATCGGCACAAGGGTTGGATGGTAGATTTTCAGTTGGTCTCGGACGAAGAACAAGTTTTGCACCATTCGGGAATCGCATCGGACGCCTTGGATTTTTCGGAGCGGAGCCGACGGAAACGCTTGCAAGGATGGATGTAAATTGACTTATTTTGGTATCGATCCATGATTTGGAGGTGGAAACTCTGGAATAAACTCCAGGGAAGTTATAGTTACCACATCCTCTTCCCCAACTTACAATTCCTACCACTTGCTCTACACCATTAATTGACATGAGAGCTGGTCCACCCGAATCTCCCTGACAGGCATCTTGACCGAGATCACGTGCGCATATCATGCTGTTATCAAATATTTTTCCTCCTCCGTAATCTCTATCGCAAGTGTAAGCATCCACAATCTTTACCTCAGCTGCATTCAGCCAAACGGTAGTACTACCCCCTTCATAAGCATTCCCCAACCCCAGAATAATGATCGATTCACCGGAACTAGGCCAATAGTCACCATTTACTGCCGATGGAGTGACCGATCGTACGGGAGCCTTTAACTGTAGAACTGCAAGGTCATATTCACGTGTGATTGAGTTATATGAAGGATGGATGCTACCGCGAACAATTGGTTGAATTTCGGAACCTGCTTGATTGTAGGCATCGTAGGCATTCACATAGGCAGTGAATGACCCCGATTGTGATGCAACACAGTGAGCAGCTGTCAAAACAACCTGAGGAGAAATCAATACAGCTCCACAATGAAGACGATCATTCCGATCCAGACGAACATACGAAGGGAAACGATCCCGAGAGGGTTGAATGCCTCCCACGATTCGTCCCAAGGAGGCGGAAGAGACAGTGGTTGAATTTATAACTTGACTTGCGGCAAGGGAGCAACATAATACTGCAAACCAAAAGAGAATAGTCGATAGCCTATGTCCCCAAGTGATAACTTGGATGTTCGATTGCCTCATTATTCGAATGGCTTGCAGATAGTATGGTTGGCAAGGAATTTGATTAAAAAGTGATTTTTACTTATACGGTGATTCACACTAACTGTAAATACTTTAGTGAAAACGCCGTGGTCAGTATTTCTAGGTAAATATCAGAATTATGTCATGGTGGTCGTATTTTTTTTCAACAAATTCGGAGATCAGTCACGAATTACTCCACTCTAGGAAGTTGGATATAGTACCTTTCCACTAGACATTGATAGTCGAAATTTTTCAATATTGATTCGGAAAACTGATGCAGGAAAAGACCTGTACTTTCGTGAAAATCCAGAAAAGTGCCTCATTCCCCAATCCAAAACTCCTCAATTGGAATTACGATTGCACTACATGAAAGTAATTAGGTAAATAAAAAGTATGAAGGGCGCAAAACAAAACAAATTGAAAAAGACAACAACTACCCCGCCCCGCGTACAGGCAAAGTCAAAGTTGTTGCCTCAGTTTAGTACCTACTTTTCATCTTTAATTTTGATAACATTAAAAAAAATCTGCCGTTTAACTCACTTCCGTGTGCGGTCGTAATCTGTTACTGCAATATAAGAGACATGATTTAATCATGTGATATGCAGAGTAGAATTAGGTTTACATGTTGAGAAAGAGAAGAAGAGGAAAGAGAAAAAAGAAATCATATTGCAAAGTTCTCTCATATGGTTCAATTACAGGGATGAGAAAGCATTTTAAACTAACAAAATTAAGGCTGGAATAATTAATTTATTTAATGGTGGCTTTTTAGCGCTTACTCTTAGCCTTCGTAGCAACATTTTCCAAGTATTGTTAAATGTGAATGTTGATCTTGACCAATTTCCTTCGTACGGATTTATGATTGAGTTATAATTTGCAATCAACAATGAATATTAGCAGCATTGCTTCACCTTGAAAATGTGCAACGAGTCTAATTTTTCTTACTCTTTTCTGCTTTTAAATCCACAACAAAGTACAGATCGGATAGATTTGACAAAGATCAATAAACTAGGATACGGAGTATTCAATAGAAATGTACAAGTGTATGGTTTTCCATTCAATTGATAGCCATTTTGTGTGCGTTTTTCATTTACGCCGTGATATCAATCAACTTTTAGATAAAAGTTGCCGTAAGTGAAGCCACATTTTAAAATATACATATTTCTTTACTCAATATTGTAGCTAGTTCCATCGAATCTTGAATCCATTGGACTAATGAAGACTCTAGAAAAATCATGAAAATTCCCTGACAGCATGATATGAAATTACACAGTGAATGGGTCAAAAGACAACGCCATGCATAACGAAGTAATACAAGTTATGAGCATTTTTTGCAATATATTATGAAATAGTCTATGACAGCGCCTCACTGGGTATTACGTCTTTAGAGCGGTATTTAATCAAAAGGGCCATTCAAATCTTTCTGGAATCAAGGATCTACAACCAAAAACGATTAACATGGATACAATGCATTTATCTTATAACGGTCCTTAGATCTTAACGCTTCATTCTTGAAGCAAAGTACTGAAACAATGCCAGCAAGAGCGCTGCTAGCATTGCAAAGGCGTAGGAAATAAAAATACCCCCCATTTCTTTTACTCCCAGACTGGCATTATGCTGTGGCTTGTTTAAGCCTGAAGCGAAGTCACACTTTACAGTTGAAAGCTTGTTCAAGTGATTTTTCCATGCTTCTCTGATGAAACCATCTCTTTCCATTTCCTTAATATGGAAGTCCAGGACATAGGATACCAAGGATGTACAAAGAATGCCTGAATCAACAGTTGTGGCAAAGCTCGAGGGTAGATTAATCACCACTCGCTTTTCGCTGGTTAAGGAACACTCTTTGTTGAATTCAACTTCATTTTGATACATTTCAAAGAACGCAAGACTTGTGAGTAACAATCCACATCCCTCATTGCCCCCATACCAAGATTGCTT
>CAAAJI010000365.1:0-10536 GCA_900642245.1 Fragilaria radians
GTATAAGCTCTCAGAGCAGCTTATGCTACTGTTGTTACCACTTGTACAATGAGTAAGGTTTCCAAACTTATGCTTCCAACTATGCATTAGAACCCCCAACCCTTTTGTGCCCAATATAGAGAAAATAACGACAGAAGGAGCTGATTTTGACAAGGTGAAGTCCATCAGATTTGAGTCCCATGTTGATCCATCTGACCCTTCAACCGATTTTTTAAGGAGTGAGTAAATCAGATGGCTGATTTGTTACCATGACTTGGAGTTGTATAGAATGCCTTTGAAGGAGCCATCACATAGGGCTAAGATACTACATACAATGTTGGGAGGACGCGTGTTGTCTCTTTTGAATATCATCCTTCAAAAAGGTGTGGTGGTGAGGACATTGACGTAACAGATCGTGAGTTGTTAGAACTAGTAATTAGAGAAGTAAGATTAGACTATTTCTCTAAGCGCGCAATTAGGGTGCAAAAGTATTACATAACGAGATGCCTCTTCATGGGACCTAATACTACGGTTCAACAGTTTGAAGAAATTCCAGTCAGCTTAACCGCTACCTACTGTATTTCTCTAAAACATTGCCTACACTGGTCACTCAAGATGAGATCATTGAGATTCTCAAAACATCAAAATTGGCATGAGGAAATGGTTTCAGCCAGAATTGATATTTTTGAAGTGGATTACAAATCAGCAATTTGTATTTCATTGTCTGGAGAATCTAGACAAGATTCGCCGCACGAATGGACCAGCTCCGACAGTAGCAGTAGATCATAACACTTCCCTTACCAGTAGTATAAATAAGGTAATTCAAGGAAGAAACAAAGGACCAAAATGTAATGTCGCGATTGTGACAAAATCACCACAACCCGGCTTAATATCGAGAAATTACAATGGTCAAGCATGACAAAAACGCCTAACATGGGACCAAGGCAATAACGGGAAAAAATTCAGTAACAAATGATCTCTCCACCACACTATTCATTCATTTGGGGTGTGTAAGGAGCTGTCATTTCCATTGTAATACCTCTTTTGAAGTGTATTATAGGGGGGTACTTGAAAATTTCACCAGCATCATCACATCAAAGAAATGCTGGGGTAAAACTATGTCCCATAATTTTTGTGAGCAGTGTTTCAAAGTGTTTCTGTAAATCACTCTTCTTGATAAAGAAGCAATTCCAAGTGTAGCGCGTATAACCATCAATAATCCTTAGCAAGTATTTACTTCCTCTAATAGGCTCAAGGTAGATTCCACTTATATGAAGACATATGCGTCCTCCCGGCTTATTGGGCTTGTTAGCTGTGGTTTTAGGAACTGCTTTTGCTTTAGCTTTAGCCAACGCACAGGCTCCACAATGTAGTTATGATCCTGTCAGGTAAATTCCAATAAAATGGGCCTTCATGTGAAAAAAAATCTGCATCAGCAAATATTCCATGGATATCCATTGTCTTAATCTGTGAAATAGCAGTGAATTCAGTGATTTATTGATTCTGCGTCCTCTGAAATCGTGTAGCTTGTCTAATAGTAGGATATTGTGGCTTTTTATACGCTCTAACTTCAACCATAGAAGTGAACTGATTATATAATTTTCTTGATGAAAGTTACATTGGTTTCAAGTCCTTGTTTTTATAGATATTTTCATCAAATGATGTTTTACATCTAGTTCTTCGTTAGATTTATCTTTCATCGCCATTTTGTGGGTTGATTCAGGCAAGGATTTGTTTTAGGAGAACATTGTTATTAAATCTTTGCCATATTTGAGAATTAAAGGTATATATTAGCTGAAAAGATGTCTTGGAACGGTAATTCAAACGATAGAAAGATTTCCAAGGACAGATAAGTTTACTCTAGAAAAGTATTGTATTAGTCTCACAATATATACAAGATAATAATGTATAGTATAATTATACTTTAGAACGAATTTATCTTTCCATCTAATTGGTTCAAGTTAAAGGTAATATCAGCTGCATGCTGACTTCTACTCGTTACGATACTCCTTGTTGTCGTTTTGGTGACTTTCCAACCATTATCATGTAATACTCTCATGGATATGGTGTTTTTGATGAAGGAGAAAGAAAAAAAATGAACATCATCAACAGTCGTTACATTCCCGCTGGAATCCTGGATATGAACGGTTCCTTGCGAGACTGTTATCACCTTAGAACCATTCCCAACTATAATTGTCTTTTCACTTGACTTTGTGTGAAACAACTGAGAACAGTCATGTGCAACGCCACAGGAAGCTCCAAATTCAAATCAGAAGGATTTTTGTTGTCAGGAAAGTTAGGAAGGTAGTGATTAGGTGTGAGGTCTTCTGATGTGTGAATTTGTTCAGAAATAAAATCTTGGAAATCTTTACATACTTCATCAATGTCAAACATAGGTGATGTTTGTGCATCTGGATCAAAGTAATCAAAGAAGCTGTCAGGTATGAAGCCTTTTTGGATATGCTCTGCCTTGTCTAATATGGTTGCAGTACCGATAATTATTCCTAACTAAGAAATCTCATTTGACTTATTGTCTTTTAATTAGCGCGGTACCCTTGAGGATATTTATTTGCGTAATGCCCCTTCTTATTTCAGTGGGTGGACTTATTTGGATGATCTTCAGCAGTCTTATTTTCCACTTTTATCTTTTCATTTCGGGCCTTGAGTCTATATTCCTGTATATTTTGACCCAATTTTCCTCAATAGGAGCATGTAAGCTTAGTCATAGTGGAGTGTTATCTCTTTCTTGACCTTTTCAAGAGGAGTATCAGCAATTTTACCCCTGAATTCGATGACCACTGACTCATACTCATGTGAGAGACTACAAAGAGAGTTTGAGAATTTACCAGAGGTTGCTGATGTCCAGCATAACGCCATTTTTAGCATCTGCATTAACAGTATAACATTGTTTGATGTAAAAAAATGTTGAAATCAACAGCTACAAGATGGAGCATTCAATTCATTGCAAAGTTATGCACTATATGGAAAAATGGACATGGATAGTGTTGTGACTGCAAGCACTTTAACTAGCAAGCATCTAAATGCATTAAACATTATAGAAATCACAAGAAGGCTTCAACTCAAATGAATGTCCAGCAGGTAACTATGCTCACTAGTAAGATATTGTGAAAGTTCTTTTATCTTACTTCTACAGGCTGAAAGTGAATTGGTTAAGTAATGTCAAACATTTACAACTTTTTGGGTTCAAATCTTCAATTGTTTTGGACCCTTTTGGTAAATGATGCGGATATTTAGCTCTCTTTGTTAAAGATGCTTTTGATTAACATTCTTTCAATTGATTTTATACAGCATATGTAAAATTTGCTAAACAAGATCATTGATTGTTAAATCATTAGTAATTATTGGAGACATTTAAATACATGTCAAAATATTTGTAGCACAGCTTAAGGATTCAGAAACAAGTTTGCAACAGTATTTATAGCTTTATTTTTATTACTAAGCAAGAAAGTAGTGCATTAAGTTATAGGCTCAGAATTTACACAAAATGATGTTTTATAACTTGAATTCATTTTAGAACTATTTTACCTTTTCACTCACTTCTGAAGATAGGAATATCATCCATCATCAGCCTTTTACTGCTTACCTGATGTAGCTGACCCATTCCCAAAAAAGGTCTTGGAGATAATTGTTGCAGAGGGCTTTCACACTCATGATACCTCCTTTGGAATCTCAAAGCCAATGTCATCTTTACAGACTGAATGATTCAAATAGAATAGGGTCAAATAGACATAGGATGAAATGCCTTGATCACACTTTGGCTCGCATAAAGTCAGTGAAGCAATAATCCAACTCTATACTGAAGATTATCCCCCAAAACATTTCAGTGGTCAACGCCCAATGTTCATCCAGGATGATTTGGAAGCATGACCATTCTTTTTGCAACAAAATCAGGAACCTAAAAGTCACAGATCATTTTCCAAAGAATCTGAAAATGTAAAGTCGAAGATAGTGGAAGAATAAATTAATGCTCAGGTACACGATTGATTCCTTATTGTCTATCCTTGACAGAGAGAATGAAGACACTGCAAGCCCAGAATAGCCAAATTAATGTCACTCTAGTTAAAAATAGTGAAAGGGTTAATCAATTACTTACTCAGATAAGCCTCATGTAGAAAGATCTATCGATGTATGCGGCCAACATTAATGGACTCATAAATGTATTGGAAACTATTTTACAGACAAAATGAAAGCAGCACTTAATTCTTATGGCTGGAAGTATCTTGGAGAGTAAGATGTCTAACAAGATTGTGCAGATTTCTAAGGGAAGGCAGAGAATATTAATATATTGGTGAGAAATAGGTGCGATTCTGGGAGAGAATGTGTATGCTACTATGAGATCAACCAAAGGGAGCATTTTTGGCCATTTTTAATCATATAAGCCAATAGCTCAATTATGAAATTAAAACCCATGAATTCAAGATAACATAATAGATGCAATGGATCAGTCGAAACAAAGCGTTGGAAGACTGTTTCAAGAAGAATGGCATAAGAGCAAGATTTTAATCGCTAAGACAGGTGTTGGAGAATCTGGAATTTTACATATTTTCGTATTTTAAATTTATTTATCATAATCGTAATAAAAATCTCTGTTTAACCCATCTACTTCATTCATCGTTGATACGAGCTGTGATTGGTTTTGGGTATTGATATAAACAATTTGAGATTGCTAACCTGTCGTAGAAACGAAGTTAAACAACAGGTACTCCACAATAAAATACATCAAGTTTCAAACCTTTAACAATTGATTTGGGCAGGATATGTATGCACTGCAAGTATATATATATCGGTCTTTAAAATTTTATTTAAGTCAATGCAGCATGGCCTTGATTTCAACTTTGTCGAGGCAGACTGTTCCTGTTCCTGTTCCACTTCCCGAATGTTGCGATCACTTAACCTTATTGTATGAACGTATTTCTCTAAGATTCATGCTGACTCCCTTTCTTTTTAATTTTAAGATGCTTGGTCATGTGCAACAAATATATTTTACCTTAACGTTTAACGTCATTGCCGTATCTATTTAGAGACAAATTTATTTGGCCGTCGGCTTGAGATTCATGATGAATCATGTATTCTTTGTATCCCTCAGACCATCAGATTCTGAGGACACAAAGTACCCACAGAAAAATCATGCTCTTCTTGCTCGTTGTTATTGCGACTCTGCATGTGGCCGTTGCACAAAATCCAATTTGTTACGTCTGTGGTGAGGGCAAAGTTATAAGCAAGCCAGATGTGCAGATTGTGTTTCCCACTGTTGAGGGTACCTTTACCTGTGAAACGGTTGAGACTTTAGGAGCAACAGGAGGCCTTTCAGAAGAAAACTGTGGACTCATAACTGCTTTTGTTGCAGAGTGTGGATGCGTCCCTGGCTCATTTCCAACTCCTGAACCGACTGCACCGTTTACATTTGCACCATTCCAATCTCCGTCACTAGTAGAGGTCACTAAATCCCCGACTCTTCCTCCAAAAGCTCCTCCGACCAAGTCTCCCACTATCAAGACTACAAAGAAGCCTACTAAAAAGCCAGTTAAAGCACCTACCAAAAAGCCAGTCAAAGCACCGAGCAAAAAGCCAGTCAAAGTTCCCACTAAGAAGCCGATTAAAGCGCCAACCAAAAAACCAGTTAACGTGCCGACTAGAAAACCAGCTTGATCGTCGAAGAAATGTGCTACAGGCCGTCATTTTTAGAAAATAAGATATTCCTTAATTTGAAGCATTAGTTTCTCAAAAGTTGATTGGCTAGAATGCTGTGAAAAATAGGAAAAGGTATTTCCTGGTGCAATTCCTAGAACAACAAACTATGGCTGTAACGCTTTGTTCTTTCCTGAAATGCTATTGTAATGTCATTTTACTTACAAACACCTTTGCGTACCAATTTATCTTTAACTTGATCATTTTTCACAAATCACCAGTGACTTAGCAGGAAAAATTATCACCAACATGGTAAAGGTAATGTGAAGTCCTTGCTTTATTCAGATTTCCAGTTTATATGTAATCTACAATGCATCTGGAAACATATGTCACTTGCTTATATCACTCAACACACAAGATCATTTGTGAGGTCCAATTAGCAATAAGGCCAACTTTATTGAAATCACCTACAAGACAAATCAATCCCCTTTCCATATACTTTCTGGATTCAATATTTACTGTGAACCCTCAGTTTCTCTGGACACTTTTCTTTATCAAACAGTATCCTGATCTCAGTGAATGATTTACTGCTTCACCACCAGCGATTCAGAAAATGTCTTCAAATTTTAATTGTAGAGGTAGTCCAAAAGTCGCCCGGTGCACATAGTGATATGACCTGTCATTCGCTGGTTTAGGAATTTCCATGGTACTTTTGTTACTTGTTGTAACTTTTGCTTTATTTCATTCTACTATATTTAACCAGAAGTGAATGTATATCTCTTGCATTTTGAATTGAAGCTCTTGTTTGAACAATGTCTGCAATTATGCGAATCTTCCTATCTCATCCTCAGTTTCCGTTTCTTGCATTCCTTGAGGACTTGCTTGAATACAGTTCACAAGAACTCTGTTCTTAATTCATTTGAATGGTTTAAATGACCTAGAAAGCGTCATAACATGTCCTTGTCAGTTGCATTGCCATTAGACATTCCCCACTTTGAAGGCCGATTTATCAAGAATGTCTCTGTAAGGATAGATGAAAATGTTGCCCCTGCAAGCACGTGAAAAATGAAACCCATGATCATTTCATCCTTTCTTCGTCTCATTTTGCTTAAAATCTAATTTTTGGTCACATGGTGAGCCTTGAAACCTTCTTTCATGGATGGATACGTATTTGGCCTTTGTCGGAGTTACTCTTTGTAATCCACGAGTGTTCCATTTTACTTGATGAGAATGAAATTGTGAATTCAATAATCATCCACATGAATATTACGTAACACATCAGTTAACCATCTTTTCATTAATAAAGTTTATTTCATAATTGTATCTTATTTTGAAATTTTGATGTAGATAGTTTTGATTTACATTTTGATTGTATGCTGGCAAATGCATCGCCACTAAATAATTTTATTATTACAACCGATGAACGTTGTTTGCATTTGATCTCGGACTCCAGTTTATTCCGAAAAACAAATTACATATCCATAGAATCACCGGAATACGCTGATATTCTACTGTTTTCAAATTGGATACTGGTTTCTGTATGGGACACAAAAGATCTGCTGGAGTTTGGTCTCCCCAGCTTTAACGAGTAACGACGATGATGAGTCATTGGCTTTTCATTGCTCAAGTCTGTGATTTCCCTAGTTAAGGTATCCTGAAAGGCCTTCATCGTCGGTCGGGAAGCAATATCTTCACACCAACTGCACTGCAGAAGTGATCGGACTCCATATGGCCAAGATACTTCCAATGGCGGACGCTCATCCCCCTCCAGGACTTGGGATCGGTGAACGGATTTCGAGTGGCTTGCAAATGGCTTAACCAGACTCAGACATTCCCAAACAACAAGACTCAAACTGTAAACATCTGCTTTCTGGTTGTATGGACGGTTGCAACCAACTTCAGGCGCCATATAGCGTTGTGTTCCAATTTTGCCGGACAAATCAAAGAGTTCTTCATCAGGTGATCCGTCCACTGATGGCACAGCATCACATGATAAAGGCATCTCCCGCGATAGGCCGAAATCAAACAGCTTGACAACACCAGCGGTATCAAAGCCAATGTTACCTGGCTTTAAATCTCTGTAGATAATTCCGTGGTCGTGGAGATAGCAGAGAGCCAAGCCAACGTCACGTCCAACTTGAAGACGGCCAGCGAACAACAATTCCTTCGTATTTGGGTTGATTTTTTGAAGGATCGGCTGACTAAATCGCTTGACTTGCTTATACCACTGCTTGATACGATCTTCAAGAGTCTCATCAAGCCTATCAAGAATAAGGAAAAAGTCATCGTGTCTACCACTGGAATATGCGTGTGGACCAAAGGTGGCCCATCCGCGAATAGAAAGTATATGGGGATGAGACAACGAAGCCAAAAAATGAGCTTCGATTACCAAATCAGTTCCAGCGTGACGAAACTTGTTGGGATTTTCAAGGAATTTTTCTTTGATGTGTTTCACAACGAACGGAGATTTATTCTTGATACGTTTTCGGGAGAGTTCTTCTAGAGATGCCCTGGCTTCTCCCTGGCTTGTAGACATTCCATGTTGGTCATTTGGTGTAATGCTTTTAATTTCAATAGCGTGAGAGAAACCTCCAGACCCGAGCAATTTCCCAAGCGTCAATTCTTCTCGACTAAATTGTGGTAACGCGCGTGCAGCTCTTCCATTGACGAATCTGGAGGAAGCCAGAAAGCGGTTCACACCTCTGTTGATTTTCCTGGCGACAAGTTCCCCTAAATCTGATGACAATGGAGTCCATTCTTTTCCGATTTCTGAATGTTCTTCAGGCATGATACATTCTCGTTGAATACGATTGTTTGGTTGCAAAAGATTACTATGACTTCAGTCAGTTTGGCGAGTGGTCTCTGTTGGAATTAAATATGCCGTCTGTCCAACTCCAATAATGTCCCTTTTCATCCAAAGGCTGTTATACCCTACCGTTATTGACGTATGGAGCGTTCGACTTTTGGAATACATTCCCCATATGACGATTTGGAACTAAAGGCCTATGAATAAATTAAATAAAGGAAATCTTTTAAACACCTTTCTCAATGGTAGATTTAGTCTAATTTGATGTCGTATTCCAAAACAATTATCGTTTAAGTACTTCTTCTATCAACGAAAAGTCAAATGAGACCTTGTTTCCGTATACTACAGACACAGAGTACGTTTAACAACCGACACGTTTCAATTTTCAGTAATATAGATGACAATGTACCTGAAATTGCATGCTTGCAATTTCAAACTCTTCATCAGAATAAAACAAAGGAGGTTCAGGTTCAATCTGACTTGAACTGGAAGTTAGTGAAAGTTAATCTGCCTTGAACTGGAAGTTAGTGAAAGTTAATCTGACTTGAACTGGAAGTTAGTGAAAGTTAATCTGACTTGAACTAGACGTTAATGAAGGTCAGACATTTGTTCAACTGAAGCAGAAGACTATAGTTTCATCAATGTAAAGAATCAAACTTTATGAAATGAAAGACATATTTGAACATTACACTTGTTCTGCAGCATGAATTGCAGATCCATATTCTACGAAATGCCTAGCCTAAGATATATTTGATGTAAATTCAAAAAATAACTCAAATGAATTGAAAGTGTTAAGTCTCATTCCCTTGAAAGCGATGTATCATATTCATTGGAAAGCATTTAACTTACATTATTGCTTCACATGTCTATGCTTCTTTACTCCCTCGCAGATAGAAAATATTTTAGTCTTTCACATATGAAAGCTATTTTAGTCTTCAAACATATATACATATACATACATAGTTGCTCTCTCATAAATAAATGCTATTTACCCCACGTGTATATGTATAAGCCATGCCGTATGTCGCCTCTCACTTATATGTATCATTTTATTCCTTCACATGAATATGATATTTGACTGCATCTTTGATCTTTGTGATATTCTACTTCATATAACATTCTACTCCTTCATGTATCTGTATATTACTCTCGAATTTCAAGATGGGTCACTTGTATCGGGTCGATGACGCTTGGTGTGATCGGAAACAGGATGAGGAGACCAAAATCGCACTGTTTTGTCTAGTGACATGCCTCCACTGGCAATCAGCTCCGTCGAATCATGACAACTTAATGCCAAAACGGAATCCGTATGTGCCTCTAATATTTGTCTAGGTTTTTGAGTGTTGAGGTCATAAATAAAGATTTTCCCGGTTTCACAACCTGTTACTATCGACTGCCTATGTGGATTTGATGTTAGGAAATCCGAAGCGAGACAGTATTTGGTATTTGAATGTGATGTATACGTCTTGCAACATTGAGAAGTTTTCCAAAGCCGCAATTTCCCATCCAGTGTTCCTGAAAGGATGTATTTTCCATTGGGACTGTATTTTACCATGCTGACGGGGGGATTCGCTTGGGCATATATAGTTTTGAGACATTCACCTGTCGCTGTATCCCAAATTCGGATTAGCCCATCGTGAGATCCTGACACAATGCAGGTCCCATCTCTATTGAGGTCGACACCAGTGACAGGATCACTATGTGCTGGTAATGTTGCAACGCAGTCCCCAGTACGGACATCCCACAACTTCACTGTCTCATCGAAGCTTCCACTAACCAGAAGATTAGATTGAGGATTGAATTTAACACTAAAGACAAAATTGGAATGTCCTCGAAATTCCACAAGCGCTTCGGATGTTTGGACGTCCCAAAGACGAATTGTTTTATCATCGGATGCCGTAGCGATGAAGGGCGACTGAGGAGACCAACAAACATCGTTGATTCCTCTAGAATGACCAACGAGAGTAGTGATTGGTGTCAACAAGTTCGTTTCTGGAATTTCTTTAGGATAAACTTCCCACAATTTTACTGTACCATCCGCAGATGCCGATGCACAAAGCGTGGATTGACAAATCCTGCTTGGAGCCAGCGCCACTGCAGAT
>CAAAJI010000365.1:11892-34900 GCA_900642245.1 Fragilaria radians
CAAGATGTCTCGGTCCATTTCAATTTTTTTTACATGTAGTCTGATTGAAAAAAATTTTACCAATTGTATTCATAGAGTTGTTAAGTACGGGAAGTTTCAGAAGCTCGTATGGTCTAGGGGTTATGACGCGGCTTTCACACAGCCGAGGTCGCGAGTTCGATTCTCGCTTCGAGTAGTTTTATTTTATCATTATGTATTTTATTTCTTGCGAGATGGATGATGGAATCTTACACGCTGTTTTCAATCCATGCCCACAACAAAGTGGGCAGAATATTAAAATTGTGCATCAGCAGATAAGAAAACTTATTTCGATACGGCATTGGCTGTGAATTCGTTTAAGCAAATTTTGAACTTAATCAACGCGAAAGGATAGAGATTGAAAAGATATAATTGACGTTTTTATTGAACATCTACTATATTCCTTGATGATGAGGATCAGCAAAACATCCAAGAGGATAGGTAAAAAGATCTTATTGGATTTGAACCCATGAATACTGACAATTGGTGAAGTTGACTATTATCGGGCAATTACTTCTTCGTCTTTTCAGTACGGAGCTGTACTAAAATCTGTCGGAAATGGATTGTCATTCCAACAAACCGTGAATATACTGGATGATTGTAGAACCTCAACAGGAATATCAGGTAAATTTGGTAATATATCTCAAAGCGTTGTAACAAAACATGTATACATATATATTGTGCCGAATCACTTCAAACTCTTTCGGACGCAATGCAACATTGCTGGACTTTTGTGATCACATTGGATGATGGTAATAAATCTTCAGTCCCATATTTGGACTATAGACTACACTTTGCTTTAGGCCATAAGTTATTCAATGTGCACATGATTGCATGTCCAATGTACAAGTTGCATATGGGGGAAAACATGTTTAATTTAAGTAGCAAGATCTTAGCCACACTTTGCCCAAAATGGACAGAAAGTATCACAACCGATGGAGCGTCAAACATGGCAGGATGTAATGCTGGCTCTGCTCTTCACGCTGAACACAAAAGAATATGATTGTTGGTGTGCTGGAAAATATGCAAGAAGATGAGTGGAATTCGAAAATGCAGATGATTTTCATGAAATGCTGATAAACAAACATGTTTTTGTGTTATGTCCTACTTAGTGACATTTTCCACATCAATGGCGGCTAGGAGATGGAGCTATCACTTCATCTTATTCAAATGCTGAAGGCGCCGTGTGCTATTGTCAAAAAAAATTCTTGCACCCACAGGTCTGCCCCTTGGAATTATTTGAAGTGGGTTTTATTGGAGGATTCTCAAGATAGATAATTCAATCTAATTGCGGATTTAGTTCCATTTGACAACGAGTTGGAAATTGTCCAAATTCTTTTCCAATTTGATCCAATTTATCAGTGAAGGGCAACAACAACGGATGTTGGGGCACAACAGCATCAACTCTTTTCACTATCCAACAATGTACATTGAAGTCCTCCATTGTAAGGTATTCCCCAGATGAAAAAACGTGTTAGTTTACCAAGAAGTTTCCACATTTGCAGCGCGGGATGGTCGGCAAATTTTAAGCAAAGAGTCCTAATTTCATACACATAATCTTCTTTCCTTGCGGCATAATAGATAGAATTCCACATTTATAAAAAGAGTTCAAATTTGACACCTTTTGTTGCAGTAATTTATTATTTTAGTGATACTCGTCATACAAGTAAAGAAGAAAAGAGAAAATTAGAAGCTCTGCGAGTCGGACGAGGCGAAGAATCATATTTTAGTCTAGAATCTAAGACCTAGTAACAAACAAGTGATTTGAAGGATTCTTTTTACTTTCGACAAAGTAATTTCAACATTCTAGACTAAAATATCATTGATTAACAATGAGTGTTCGAAGTACACAAGGTCGTGGATGGGGATCGCGAGGAAATTTATCGAGAGGAAGAGGTAGAAGTGGACGACATGATTCCAATGCTTCCCAATCAAAGGGAATCATCAAGAAGAACCTGCAAGATTATCAATACTACCTTGGATCTGCTAAATAAGCTTCTGATTATGAAGCAACTACATCTTATTTGATCAATCAGATCAAGAAAACCTACGCTTATGGTAACGATATCGCGACAGCACTGGATCAACTCCAACATGTCGATTTATCCCCATTCAAGCCAACATTGCAGTCAAGTCAGAGCAAGGATGAGGATGTCAAAGCTTTAGAAAATGAACAGTTTAGACTTGAGTTCAAAACTTTGTTTGATGTCTATGTTAAGAGAGAACAGACATACCTGATGAATATGTCCAAGGCATATGCATTTTTGTGGGACCAATGCTCAAAGGCCATGCAACCGAAGATTGAGTCGCGCCAGGATTATGAGAAGGACATTGTAAACAATCCAATTAAGTTGTTGTGTGCAATTAAAGAACATGCATTAAACTTTCAAGACAAAAAATATCCAATGGTTATCATCATGGATGCATTTAGAGTCTTTTCGTCTACGCGACAGAAGGAAGGAGATTCCCTTCAATATTACACAAAGAGGTTTAAAGTGGCAAAGGATGTGCTGGAATCACATCTAGGAGGTCCGGTTATTTTGAATTTTTTTTTAACTCAAATGAATTGATATATTTCTGAGAAAGAAGTTAACTATTCTTATCTTGCAGAGATGGCATTTGAACAATATGCTGCCTATTTATATCTTGAACAGAGTGATCGAAAAAAATATGGAAGAATTCTAAGCGGATTGAACACGCAATACTCATTGGGTAATGATCAGTACCCAAAGTCAATGGCAGAAGCAATAAATGTTCTAAGCAATCATAAATTTGATCCTGGATACAATCAGAGCAACAACCAAAACAATTATAACAGAAATAATACTTCAGAAGGCCATGAACATCAACAGATACCCAGTCTGTCTTTTGCCCAGTTAGAAGGAAAGTGCTACTGTTGTGGCTCATCAGAGCACATGTCTCCTAATTGTCCTCACAAGAATCAACCCAAATCAAAGTGGTATATGAAAACAGGAAAAGTATTTGTGAATACATCACAGCAAACTTCAGATAATGTCTCAGTGACAACAAATCAATCCAGTAGAACCGAAAATGTACCAGCTGAAACTCCAGGTGCGGCAACAATTCCAGAAATAATGGATGGCAGGGGTATCATGTTCAATTTGCAAATATCACTGAAATGCGAAATTTGATTTTATTGGACAATCAATCTACAGAACATGTCTTTTGTAACTCAAAGTTGGTTGCAAATATTCGAGAAGCAGATAATTCATTAATGCTTTCAACTAATGGAGGACCATTTAAGTGCAACATGATAGCAGATACAAACCATGTTGGAGAAGTATATTTTAATGAAAAAGGATTGACAAATATCCTAAGCATGAGTCAAATGGAGAAGGTTTGTAAGATTCCATATGATGATGAAAAGAAAGTTTTTTAGGCTCACGTTTCTTCAACAAAATCAATTCCTTTTTGCAAAACATCTTTCGGTTTATACGCTCATAATCCATTTGAAGAAAACAACAATTATCAATTCATTACAACAATGGAGGAGAATAGAAAGTTCTACACTGACAGGCAGTTTCAAAGGGCTAAGAAGGCAAGAGAGTTATATTATTCTCTTGGGACTCCATCATTGAAAGACTTTAAAACTATGGTCACCATGAATTTTATCAAAAACAATCCAATTTCATTGGAAGACATTAAGCTTGCAGAGAGTATTTTTGGCCCGGATATTGGGAGCCTTAAGGGAAAGACAACACGGAAGAAACCGGTACCAGTTGTTTCAGATTACATTGAAGTACCCAAAGAGTTAATACAAGCTCAACAAGATGTCATTTTATGTATGGATACGATGCAAATCAATGGTTTATACTTTCTAACCACTGTGTCAAGAAACATTATGTATAGAACTACGGAATGGGTGCCAAATAAAACTGCCAAGGCTTACAGGAGTGCACTGGACAATGTTTTCTGTGTTTATAATATGGCAGGATTTAAGATTAAAAGTATTCATTGTGACAATGAATATCGTTCACTGATGCAGGAATTGGAAAGCATCTATGAGGTTAAAATGAACTATGCTAGTGCCCAGGAACATGTACCTGAAATTGAGAGAAGCATACGCGTCATAAAAGAAAGATTTCGTGCTACCTTTCACAGATTACCCTTCACACGATTACCAGCCATCATGATTAAAATATTGGCTATGGAAAGCACTAAAAAGTTAAATTTTTTCCCCGGCAGCCAATGGCATATCTCCCTACTATAGCCCCAGGATGATTATTCATCATGAGACTTTGGATTACAATAAACATTGTCTGATCCCATTTGGAAGCTATGTACAAGCTCACAACGAGCCAGAACCTTCCAACTCCCAACTCCCACGCACATTGGACTGTATCTATCTTAGATACATGCATAATAAACAAGGCGGACACAAATTACTGGATCTTAGAACAGGGTCAATTATTCACCGCAGAGTGGTCACTCAAGTTCCAATGGGTAGAGATGTGATTGACTTGGTGCATGCAATGGCTGATCGTGATAATATGCCTTCTGGATTAAAAATCACCACACGAAGTGGAATTACACTACATGACAACACTTCCATTGCAGGAGTGAATGACACAAATACAGATGCAGATGCAGTTGATGAGACCAATGATGATATGGAAATTGAAGCTGATGATGATAATGAGATTTATGATAATGATGAATTGGATCCAAATGAGATTGGTAATATTGTGCCAGAAATCAATCCATATAATAATAAACAACATGAGGAGAATCATGATGATGGGCATATTATGATGAAGAATACCCTACAAATGATATAGATGACACATCCAATGAAAGTGCCTCAAGTCAAGATGATGAAGATAATGATCAAGCAAGGCAGACTTACAAAACCACCCGATCTGGAAGAGTGTCAAAGCCACCAATTAAGCTTTCTTTTTCACAATATAATATTCCAACACAGGGATATCAATATATTGAATACACATATAATTCAGCAAAGCATTTGCAGTCTCATTGAATCACATGCTTGATAATTCAAAGCAGTATTTTCAATTTGTACAGACGTATAGCTTGAATAAAGGGATTCAACGTTTAGGTAAGAAAGGATGGGATGCTGCTTTTGGAGAGATGAAGCAATTGAATGACAGAGAAGTCTTTGAACCAATTGATGTGTCAAAGTTGAGCGCAAAAGAAAAGAGAAATGCATTGGAGAGTCTGATTTTCTTGGTTGAAAAGAAGGATAACACAATACAGGGTAGAACTTGTGCTAATGGCAGTGTGCAACGTGAATTTGTCAGTCGTGAAGATGTGACAAGCCCTACAGCAGCACCTGAATCTATATTTTTGACAGCAACCATCAAGGCTGAAGAAGGTAGAGATGTAATGACAGTTGACATCCCGAATGCATTTGTGCAAACAGAGTTAGATTTGAAAAAAGAAAAAGTTATAATGAAAATTCGAGGCATTTTAGTTGATATGTTGGTTGAAATCAATCCAGAGATTTACAAAGACTATGTTGTCTATGAAGGAAAGAATAAGGTTCTTTATGTAAGAATGCTGAAAGCATTATATGGGATGATACAATCCGCTTTATTGTTCTATAAGAAGTTTCAGAAAGATTTGGAAGGAATCGGCTTTAAAATTAATGATTATGACCCGTGCGTGGCAAATCGGATTGTAGATGGAGAACAACAAACAATCACATGGCATGTTGATGATGTCAAGTCAAGTCATAAAGATTCAAAGGTTAATGATAAGTTCTATGATTGGTTACAAAAAATGTATGGAGATGAAAAGATTGCATCAGTTAAAGCAAAAAGAGGAAAGATACATGATTATTTAGGAATGAAGCTTAATTACACAACACCAGGGGTAGTTAAGGTTGACATGAAAAGAAATATTGAAGGAATAATTGCTGAGTTTCCTGAAGAAGTACCTGAAAGTATTAGAAAGTGCCCGTGGAATGATGATTTATTCAAAATAAATACAAACAGTAAACCATTACAAAGTGAAAAAGCAAAACTATTTCAAATGTTTGTTGCTAAAATACTATTTCTGAGTAAGAGAACAAGATGTGATATACAACCCGCAGTCGCTTTCTTAACTACACGTGTGAAGAATCCATGCAAAGAGGACTGGACAAAGCTATTTAAAGTGATTCACTATCTTAAGTCAACAATAAACGATACATTGACACTAAAAGCAGATGGTACCAGAATCATAAAATGGCATGTGGATGCATCGTTTGCTGTTCACAATGATTTCAAGAGTCACACAGGTGGAGTTATGTCATTGCGAGCAGGAGCAATTCAAACAGTTTCCACAAAACAGAAAGTGAATACCAAAAGCTCTACCGAAGCAGAATTGGTATCGCTGGATGATGTTATCTCAAAAGTGATGTGGACAAAATTGTTTTTTGAAGCGCAAGGATATGATATTAAGGAGAATATTATCTACAGAGATAACCAAAGCTCAATGAAACTAGAGATGAATGGAAAAATTAGTTCAAGCAAAAGGACGAGACATTTCAACATTAAATACTTCTTTATTACTGACCTAATTGCAAGAGGAGAAGTTTCAATTGAATACTGTCCAACCGGTGCAATGATAGCTGATTTTATAACAAAACCATTAACAGGACAAAAGTTTAGAGATATGAGAAAAGCAATTATGAATGAGGAATGAAACTGCACCAGTTATCCAGCAGGAGTGTGTTGCAGTAATTTAGTTTTTTTAGTGATACTCGTCATACAAGTAAAGAAGAAAGAAGAAAAGAGAAAATTAGAAGCTCTGCGAGTCGGACGAGGCGAAGAATCATATTTTAGTCTAGAATCTAAGACCTAGTAACAAACAAGTGATTTGAAGGATTCTTTTTACTTTTGACAAAGTAATTTCAATACCTTTAGTGAACAACTTCTTACAGTGCAAAAGAACATTCTTTTTAATGTGCCAAGTACATGTATATATACTTCTTGATGGGTACATATTTTGAATTGCTGAAATTCATGCTGGTTCTCTATCGATTACAATTAATTTGGGCATATATCCAACAATGCATAGCCCAGGTGTAATCAACAATTTCTTCTGTACTCAAGAATGCATATACAATCGTAAATGTGCAATTGAAGGTGGTGCAACCAACCAATTTGTCTTGCAATTGAGAATATGCACAGTTTGAAATTTGAGAGCAAGCTTTGTTCTATCAGGATGACAAAAAAGGCATGGGTCAAGTTTCCAGTCTCCTCCAGTTTGAATTTCATCAAGTAGTCCTTCTTGGTAGCTAAATCAATTAAACTTGCAGCAGTGTTTGAGTCTGAAATAATTCACTTCTGGGTAATACATTGGCGTTATACACATCTTTGGAACCAACATTACAATTCGGATTTGATTTAAAGTTTAAGGAAGTTGTTGTCGAGTGGCAATTCCCGCATTTCTTGACTGTGCAAGTGCTTGTACTTCCTTTGTGGCGAAGGGAACCTTGACACGACAATCAAGGGGATGGTTTTGGTCATTCATCACAGTAGAGCTCCATAACATGCTTTGGCTTTGGCGCAATACAACTTTATAAGTGAAACCAGTCTTAATGGTAGATGAGGCCGAATAGCAATTTCTTTCTAAATGATGTATATACATGTGTGATTGAAATAACTTTGTCGATTGAGTGTTTCGCTGTAATGATAATCTAAAGATTTCATTGTTACAGTGTTTCATTAGTTGAGATGACTATGTATAAATTCGGTGGAAAATCAATAAAATAATTGTCACAGATAATTCACAGGTGTAGACTTGCCCTCAAATATACCATACTAGTTGAGAATACTTTGATTTCATCCCCGTGGCAAAGGAGAATACAATGATATTGATACTACTCTTTCAATCTGGTATTATAATTATATCATCAATGTCTGTGGTCAACTTGATTGTGGCTTTTGGCAACTACAAGCAACCTTATGACATTATTGACGGATAAAAAATTGATATCAATATGATGCATTGGAAGAATTAACTTTAATGCCATGAAAAATACCAGTTTCATGAATACAAGACCGCTTCATGTTGATGTGAACTTCCACGGAGTGCATGGCAATAATTCTTTTCAAATTTATTATTTCCTATGTCAGTATATTTTGTAATGCATATGAACAAACACCAGAATAAGCACTAAAAGCATGACCGTCAAATAAACATGTCTCCACTTCGTGCATCAATCAGATCAGATTAACGTAGTGATGACTAATTCATCCATTATTCCAGACACCTTTATTTCTGGTCCAAACGGCTGTCCCATACTTCTCATTTGAGATGAATTGAAGTGTACGCAGTGGTCTGGAAAGTGACGAATTGTCACAACGTAGTTGAATAAGACCATTTTATGCATTCTGTTCAGCTTATTGTCATGCTTTATTTATTAAAAAGAGCATCATCTTGGGAAGAAAAAGAGAAAAACAGTTCTAGTAACACTATTTCTCTAATTGGATCTTGTTCAAAGTTAGTTAAGAATTGAAACAATATTCAAATTATTTGAAGTGTAATAGTTTGCCCTGGTTGTTACACTATTGCTGGGATGAATTACAGTTCCCTTTACGAGCAAATGCAGTCATAATGAATCGATTTAATGAAATGTGTATAGCGTGGAAGGGATTTTAGAAAGGATGATGTTGCGCTTTTAGGATCACATTTTGTTGAATTCAGGATAATAACTTCAACAGAATTGATCTAGCATTGAAACGTCTAGAAGAAGAAAAGGAGTGTTGAAATGTTGTACTATGGTATTGGAGACTTTCACTAGGGAAACCACCAAGAAACTTTATGGTTGTGGGTATTGTATTGATATACATCTGGTTCTAGCTACTGGATTGCACATTACTAGTCTCAGATGCCACAATCAAAACAAAGTGACAAATTCATTGGTATTTGAAATGGATTTTACTATATAACACTTTCTTAAGGTATCATTCTCACCTAATTTCCCAAGGACAGCGTACTGACTATTGAAGTTATTTCGTATGCCCCCATGAGTATACTCCTTTAAAGTTATTGAAAATTCCGTGGTACAGCCTCAAGCCGTGTGAAGATGAGCAATCACCAATACTTCCAACGATCAAAACTCCTGCGGTTTGCTGTACAATTTATAAGGAAACCGAGTGTTGAACGAAACAAAAGCTAACTTTGTATTCAATATACTCATTCATAAAGCAAAAGAAAAACAATGAGAGTACTTAACCAATAAAAAACGTCATTTCTCATGATTAGAGGTATCAACATTTGATATTTCCAGATTGAAAACTTTAAATTTCCAGTGATACATTGGGATTTATTGGGCTTCATATTCAGCATATTCAGCCCCATTCTACATTCTTTGTTGCTTTCAGGGATTAAATCCAACCTATTTATTTATCAAATTCCGCTATGGTACGCTACACACAAGTAGCATTACCGAAGCAAGCCAAACTCAATCATCTGACTTGGATGCATACGCATGTTGCAGAGAGCATTGATGTTTCTTTCATCATGAACTTCCTAGTGTGTTGGTTCCCTTTCAATTTTAGGAAAAATAAGAGGACACAAGATGTCCCTTCAACTTTTGCTGGTATATCATTGCATTCGGAGTAATTTTATTCAATTCCTCTTCTATTCCCTTACTCTCCTCACAATTTAGTGACTGTAATATCATCTCATTGATAATATCATGGAGATTGTGTAACTAGGCGTCAAAGTATTATGTGCCAAACGTCTTTCTGAAGCAGTTATGACAATAATCCTGACAAAGCTTTGAGAAAATTCTCCCATAAAGGCTTAGCATTCAATAAAATGAAGTTAGAGAACAAAAGATTATGGCATTGTTGCTGTCCTTTAGAATCACTGAGTGGGGTAAAGAGTAGCATACCAAATGCCCGTGTAAAACCTTGAATGATTTTTAATGTTATTATGCCAACGTTTATGCATGGTTCTTCATATAAGATATTTGGGGGAATGTCATTCCCACATATATCAACTTGACATGAAATTCCATAAATGATGGGTAAAGACAAAGAATTCTTGAAACTGGGACAAGCTCATATATCCTTAGCTTTAACCAAACTACTACTTTGATTGTTTCTAGATTAATTATCTATTTTAAACAAAAGCATTACACTGTCTTTCATTCTCTGTCTCATAACAAAAGGGCAACTCATCTTCCACATAAAACCCAAACAGTAGTCAATATCAATATCATCCTTTTCTCATTCTGTCTAGACGTCTCAACATTTGATTCATTTACACTGGAAAGTCCACTGCACTAAACCTTAGGTCCAAATTTAGTGTAGTCAATGCTGCCAACCCCTTGATACTTCTCGAAATTTTTCACATACATATTGGCCAACGTTTTTGCCATTTTGTCATACGCATCTTCATTACTCCATGTTGCCTTAGGATTCAGTAAGGTGTGAATCAATACCTTTCAGAGAAGTCGGAACCTGAAATCCAAAAATCGGATCCTCAATTGTTTCTGCATCAGCGATACTCCCATCCAAAATTGCATCCACGCACGATCGTGTAGTCTGGATAGACATACGTTGACCTTCACCATATGGACCACCTGACCAACCACTGTTGACAAGATAAGCCGATGCCCCGTGCTTTTCCAATTTCTCGTGAAGCAAATCTGCATATCGTGTTGGGCATAATGTTAAGAAAGCAGCACCAAAGCAAGCCGAAAAAGTCGCTGCTGGCTCCTTGATTCCGCGTTCTGTGCCAGCAACTTTCGCTGTATAACCTGAAAGAAAATGGTACATAGCTTGTTCCGAATTTAGAATTGCCACAGGCGGTAATACTCCAAAAGCATCACAACTCAAAAAGATTATTTTGTTAGGATGACCGGCCACTTGTGGTTGGATGCTGTCGATGATTTGTTAGACAGGTTAGACAGACGATAATCCAAAAGAAGGTTGTCAAGTCAACAACAACTCGCACTTACATAATTCGGGATATGAAATATTGGGTAGGATACTCTACCATTCTCTGTCTTTGAAACATCAAAATAATCTGGGATATGAATGCCATTCTTTTCAACTAGTTTCACATTTTCCAGTAGCGCGTCCGTCCTGATGGCGTGGAAAATATCTGGCTCAGTTTTTTCCGACAGATTTATTGTCTTGGCGTAACAACCACCTTCAAAGTTGAACACCCCGTGGTCATCCCATCCATGTTCGTCATCACCGATCAGAGATCTATGAGGATCAGCACTCAAGGTTGTCTTGCCCGTACCGCTAAGGCCAAAGAATAGGGCTACATCGCCATCTTTACCAACATTGGCACTACAATGCATCGGGAAATCACCATTCATAGGTAGCCAGTAGTTCATTAACGAGAAAATCCCCTTTTTATTTTCGCCTCCATACCAGGTACCAAAAATAACTGCAGCTTTCTTTTCAATATTGAATACAACTGCAGTGTCGCTATGAAGTCCCATATCTTGCCAGTTCTCGGCGACCTTACTACAACAGTTAATTATTGTGAAGTCAGGCTCAAAGTTTTCCAATTCACTCTCAGTTTCTGGACGGAGGAACATATTTGTCACAAAGTGTTGCTGCCATGCCATCTCATGTACAAATCGCACTTTCTTTCGCGACTTCGGGTTCGCACCACAATATCCATCGAAAACGTAGGCAGTATCTAGTGTGTTGAAATGTTCCACAGCTTTTTCAAGAAGATTATCGAACACTTCTGGTGAAGTGGGTTGGTTCACTTCCCCCCAATCTATATTTGAATCGGATTCCGATCCAATATTTCTTACGATCCACTTATCCTTGGGTGATCGTCCTGTGAATTTCCCTGTATCGACGGTGAACGTATTTCCATTCTTGGCTGCAGCAACAAAACCTTCTTTGTTGGCTTGTTCGTGTTCGAACAACTCCTGAAATGTCAGGTTTCTGTACACAATGGATGGACCGGAAATGCCTAGCTTTGAAATTCCAGTTTTCAAGCAAGCATCTGTGCCTTCGAATGTTCGAGAAACCTTGTAATGATCACGAGGCTTGCTTTCATCCATTGCCAACGTTGACTTTAGACGATTTTGTTCATGTGCCTAGGATATCCGAAGTTAGTGTTGTTAATGTAAACATGGTATTTGGAATACTGCTGGCTCAAGTTACCTTGTACAAAAGATTAGCACTGCAAGGAACGACTCTACGCGCAGCGGCTCTGTTGACAAAACGACCTCCCAGCGTCGTTACCCTTTGAAGAAGAATGCGACTTGATGATGATATCATAATTTGTTATAAAGAATCTTACTTGATTTGATTTTATGGCTTAAATGCAAGCGGGTTAATATACATAATTCGTGTCAAGGTTCTCGATAATGGTTCGCGTTTTTGATGTGCGAGTATTCTCTTACTAAAGAACTGTTCTTGTTTTTGCCACAAATGCGATTTCTTTCACCAATAAGAGACAACGAAAAGGTATCTTCTGTTCGTTGTAATTCGAATGTACAAGGTCTCACGTAGATGGACGAAGTAGTAAAATTTTATTATATGACTTGGTTTACTAAAATTGAAAATATAATTTTTGACGGTGAAAATGCGGAAAAGACCGTATTTTCGTGCCCAATACTTTCCTATTCTTTAATTTGGCTTTCAATAATGCATTTCACTTCAGTAGCTTTCTTAACAGGCACTTATTTGGTAAACACTACATTTATAATATTGGACAAAAAGTTCCTTCAAGCTTTCCGCGATTCTCATGGTTTGCAATTGCCTTCAAAAAGTTTCTTCTTCGAAGCATTCATCAAACACTAACTCTGAATTTCAAAGGCTCTACTTTAGCTCGATACTGTGAATGTTCAAACTCTTGAAGTTCGCGATTGTAAGGATACGAGGGGTAGATGAAGCGTCTTTTGCTTCAACGATAAACACTTATTGAGGCAAAGGATTTTGACGTACGTTCAGCGGTTTTGTTCTTTTTTTATTCCTTTGAGGATTTTTTTCACAGCTTTAGCTAAAACTTATTTTAATTCAATTTGTTTTTTGCTGCCAATTTGTGGTATTTTTCTATTAGGAAATTTCTCATCACTTGCATTCAACAAGATGAAGCGTATGTGTAAAGTCAACCAAAAATTAGTTGTTTATAGCCCAGTTTGCTAAGCGTTAATCCTAATAGAGTGAGAATTGTGACTCCAATTAACGGAATCATTACTTTATTGCAGTACAAAAAATACCAAGACGTCATTTTCATTGATTGTTTCCAAATGAAGTATCTCACGATAATGTATTTTATACAAGTGCAGAATTTTTTAGCAAACATTTTAGTATGCAGAGTTCCAGTCCAGGATTCCGAACATCTTGCTATCTTTGCAATCGTGAAAGTATACTGTATTCAGCATTTTTCTGAATCATATTGCATGTCATTATCGTTGTAGTAAACTAGGTCTATAACTTAGCTGACTTTGCGCTCTGGTTGCTGGACAATGTTTCTCTTTTCACCGCAACTCTTGTCTACTTGGAGCAGATCATGTCCCCAATTAAGCCTTGGAAAAGGGTGGAGTTTCATTGGCAAATTAAGCGTCCTGAAATCAGAGAGGGCATTTAATGCTTCAACTTTCTTTTGAAATGCAATAGTTTGGGGAAGTCCATTTCGGAATGTAGTCTTCTTCCTGCACACTCCTTTGCGCAGTAATTGCTCCGTTTTTACGGACTGAAGTGTACTGGGTTGCAGCCTTCGAATGCCAGTTTTAAGAATTTTAGGTTCCATGTTTAATTCTTCTAATGTTCTATCTTTGTCATCCAATCTCTGCCCTCAGAGATAGAAATGCTCCCTCGGCTAGATCAGGTTCTCTGTTAGATTGAAAGATATTAACCACTTCATCGGCACCTCAGGGCATCCACCTTCATAATGACAAATAATTGGGAATGCTTGGAATTTGTTTTACACACAGAAGGAGACATGTCAATGGATGCATTACTATACGTTCTCATTGACTTGTTACAGATTGATATTTAGATCAAGGTGCTGTAATCACATTGCATATGGACAAGACAGATTGTGCTATTGGATTCATATCATGTAAACTTTGCCGAAATTGTTATACTGGCTTTGCTAGTATTGCACTTTCACGAGCAATTTTTAATCATCACTGAATCTGGCTCGTAATTCCTTTTCATTTCATCAAACACTTAAACTGTTACTGTCCATGAATATACACAAAATTCTAGCAGTAAGGCACGTCTTTGTTACTGACACATAAGTATACCTCACTGGCTTTTAGACTGATTTTTTGCAAATCCTTGTACAGCAAAAAACATATGTAACTGACGAGATTTAGGTTTTCATTTCATATATCAAAAATGACGCTTGAAGTATGATCACAACAACTAAGTGCAAGTTCACAAAAAACCACAAAACCAGCATAAAATGGCTATCGTATGGAAGATCATGATCGAAAATTTTGATGAAAACAAAATATTAAGCGCAAAAGAGCGATCAAAATCATAGGTTGAAGAAGAATAACTGCCAAAAGAATTAGCTTAGATGGACATTATAGCGGTTAAGATTGGCAGTGAGAAACACTTCATGATATAGAGTACATGCACTGAAAACAAAGCAATACAAACAAAATTTGTAAAAATGCAAAATTGTTAACGCAAATACCAAATTGACTGTCCAGTAATTGCTAATTCGTTGCTATAACTTGGCAATAAATACCGTGGAAGTAACAAAAACATAATTAATGACAACATGTCCATCCTATTCCCATTGGCACTACCGCTGACAATATTCGACATAAAGTATGAACGTCACTAGTTTTTCTCCCTTGATTCAAAAATATTTCTTTAAGTCCTTTCTCTTTTCATAAGTCATTTTCCTTTTTCGACCTAAATTATTATACACATTAAAAATGAAAGGAAAATAATCTAGCGACACGTTGATATATTGAGAGGCTGATATTTATTTTTGGAGAAAGGGTGGTTGTGCTAATGAAACTTAATTTTTTTTAAATTTGGAAAAACTCCATTCAAATCATAAGAAAAGTGTGATGTAACAATCAAATTCATGACGTTTTTCACACAAAAACGCATCTTCAGCCGGCTCTGCTTGGTAATAGTGACTTATCTTTTTTTGTTGACCCTTAACCCTTCTGAAGGTCATCAGTGTTGAGTACGAGTATGAATGAGCGACTAAAATTGCAAGGGATGTAGTTAATTCAAATTGTACACTAACTGATCAAAATACCCCGTATTGGATAGTAAAATGATAATTCCATTCAATATGCATCTATAATTATGCTGGTAAAAAAAGGTATTAATCCAATGTATTAATCCGATGAATCAATGATATTGTTGTATGGTTAGAACGACTGTTATATTTTATTCCTTACCGTGTCTCAAATTCTTACATTTTCATTCAGGTAAAGAATAAAAAGAATGAAAGCTCACAGAGCAATAATATTGACCTTTTGTCACTAAAAACATAATTTTGACTTTTTCACTAAAGCTTTATTTTCCAACAACAGCAACAATCATTGACTTTCCCATAACAGCAGCAGCAATGGCTTCTACAACAACAACACCAGAAAAAGCTAAAACATGGCTCTTAACCATAGTTACATCAGGAAAAAAGGGAAATGTCTAGCATTAAACTTTCCTGATGTCAATACAAAATCAATAGCATAATTTTCTTAATCACAGAGGCAGTTCTGTGATGTTGAATACATTTGAAGATGCCAACATCAAGTCAGGACAAGTAGTAAAACTATTTAATCATGCGTTGAATTGCATGACCTGTAAACTCTACGCTCATAAATGGCAATCATAAAAATCCATATCATAATTATTGTTGGAAATTTATGGATGGAAATTCAAAAATACACCTTTCTGAATTGTGAATTTTGATCTTTGGAAAAATAAATAAATTTGCATAGCAAAGCAAGTGCCAAGTACTAGTATCAAATATATATTTTTGGAGTAAGGTGGTTGTGCTAATGATTCTCACTAAAACATAATTCTTTAAAAATGATGGAAAAACTCCATCGAATCATAAGAAATCTGTGACGTAACAATCAACGGTCCTGACGTAATCACACAAAATCGCATATCAAAAACTATCAAGAAAAAGAAAAGGAAGATCAAAGTTCGCATCAAACGCAAAAACAAGACGGGTGTCAATGAAAACTTGTGAGTCACGTGACTACAAAACGTGAAGCATCATCGAGAACCTTGACACGAATTACGTATAACAAGATCGATAAGCAATCAGGAAACCCTCAGCAATTCAGTCATAAAATCAAATCAAATAAGATTCTTTATAACAAATTATGATATCATCATCAAGTCGCATTCTTCTTCAAAGGGTAACGACGCTGGGAGGTCGTTTTGTCAACAGAGCCGCTGCGCGTAGAGTCGTTCCTTGCAGTGCTAATCTTTTGTACAAGGTAACTTGAGCCAGCAGTATTCCAAATACCATGTTTACATTAACAACACTAACTTCGGATATCCTAGGCACATGAACAAAATCGTCTAAAGTCAACGTTGGCAATGGATGAAAGCAAGCCTCGTGATCATTACAAGGTTTCTCGAACATTCGAAGGCACAGATGCTTGCTTGAAAACTGGAATTTCAAAGCTAGGCATTTCCGGTCCATCCATTGTGTACAGAAACCTGACATTTCAGGAGTTGTTCGAACACGAACAAGCCAACAAAGAAGGTTTTGTTGCTGCAGCCAAGAATGGAAATACGTTCACCGTCGATACAGGGAAATTCACAGGACGATCACCCAAGGATAAGTGGATCGTAAGAAATATTGGATCGGAATCCGATTCAAATATAGATTGGGGGGAAGTGAACCAACCCACTTCACCAGAAGTGTTCGATAATCTTCTTGAAAAAGCTGTGGAACATTTCAACACACTAGATACTGCCTACGTTTTCGATGGATATTGTGGTGCGAACCCGAAGTCGCGAAAGAAAGTGCGATTTGTACATGAGATGGCATGGCAGCAACACTTTGTGACAAATATGTTCATCCGTCCAGAAACTGAGAGTGAATTGGAAAACTTTGAGCCTGACTTCACAATAATTAACTGTTGTAGTAAGGTCGCCGAGAACTGGCAAGATATGGGACTTCATAGCGACACTGCAGTTGTATTCAATATTGAAAAGAAAGCTGCAGTTATTTTTGGTACCTGGTATGGAGGCGAAAATAAAAAGGGGATTTTCTCGTTAATGAACTACTGGCTACCTATGAATGGTGATTTCCCGATGCATTGTAGTGCCAATGTTGGTAAAGATGGCGATGTAGCCCTATTCTTTGGCCTTAGCGGTACGGGCAAGACAACCTTGAGTGCTGATCCTCATAGATCTCTGATCGGTGATGACGAACATGGATGGGATGACCACGGGGTGTTCAACTTTGAAGGTGGTTGTTACGCCAAGACAATAAATCTGTCGGAAAAAACTGAGCCAGATATTTTCCACGCCATCAGGACGGACGCGCTACTGGAAAATGTGAAACTAGTTGAAAAGAATGGCATTCATATCCCAGATTATTTTGATGTTTCAAAGACAGAGAATGGTAGAGTATCCTACCCAATATTTCATATCCCGAATTATGTAAGTGCGAGTTGTTGTTGACTTGACAACCTTCTTTTGGATTATCGTCTGTCTAACCTGTCTAACAAATCATCGACAGCATCAACCACAAGTGGCCGGTCATCCTAACAAAATAATCTTTTTGAGTTGTGATGCTTTTGGAGTATTACCGCCTGTGGCAATTCTAAATTCGGAACAAGCTATGTACCATTTTCTTTCAGGTTATACAGCGAAAGTTGCTGGCACAGAACGCGGAATCAAGGAGCCAGCAGCGACTTTTTCGGCTTGCTTTGGTGCTGCTTTCTTAACATTATGCCCAACACGATATGCAGATTTGCTTCACGAGAAATTGGAAAAGCACGGGGCATCGGCTTATCTTGTCAACAGTGGTTGGTCAGGTGGTCCATATGGTGAAGGTCAACGTATGTCTATCCAGACTACACGATCGTGCGTGGATGCAATTTTGGATGGGAGTATCGCTGATGCAGAAACAATTGAGGATCCGATTTTTGGATTTCAGGTTCCGACTTCTCTGAAAGGTATTGATTCACACTTACTGAATCCTAAGGCAACATGGAGTAATGAAGATGCGTATGACAAAATGGCAAAAACGTTGGCCAATATGTATGTGAAAAATTTCGAGAAGTATCAAGGGGTTGGCAGCATTGACTACACTAAATTTGGACCTAAGGTTTAGTGCAGTGGACTTTCCAGTGTAAATGAATCAAATGTTGAGACGTCTAGACAGAATGAGAAAAGGATGATATTGATATTGACTACTGTTTGGGTTTTATGTGGAAGATGAGTTGCCCTTTTGTTATGAGACAGAGAATGAAAGACAGTGTAATGCTTTTGTTTAAAATAGATAATTAATCTAGAAACAATCAAAGTAGTAGTTTGGTTAAAGCTAAGAATATATGAGCTTGTCCCAGTTTCAAAAATTCTTTGTCTTTACCCATCATTTATGGAAATTCATGTCAAGTTGATATATGTGGGAATGGCATTCCCCCAAATATCTTATATGAAGAACCATGCATAAACGTTGGCATAATAACATTAAAAATATCGTTCAAGGTTTTACACGGGCATTCGGTATGTTACTCTTTACCCCACTCAGTGATTCTAAAGGACAGCAACAATGCCATAATCTTTTGTTTTTTTATTGAATGCTAAGCCTTTATGGGAGAATTTTCTCAAATTTTTGGCGTGATTATTATCATAACGTTTTAAAAATGACTTTTGGCACATAATACTTTGACGCCTAGTTACACAATCTCCATGATATTATCAATGAGACTGTAATAATGATATTACAGTCATTAAGTGTGAGGAGAATAAGGACATAGAAGAGGAATCATAGGGAATAGAGGAAACAAATATATTTAATCACAAAAGGGACCATCAAACTAGAAATGTCGGGGCAGTGTAGAATGATGAGGGAAAGATCAATGCTCTTGGCAATATGCGTATGAATCAATTCAGAGGAGCAGGACTAGCATGCCAAGGAAATGCAGTAATGTGCCATTTGGGTATCTAATCAGAATATAATCTTAGGAAGGAACTTGTTAGATTAAATCCCTGGAAGACACGAAGAATGAAGAATGTGGCTGATTCCGTATAGCATATTAAATCTTGTATCAAGAGAAGTACATTTTTTTCCCAGTGGCGTCTGACTGAGGTAGTAACTTGAAAGTTTAAATGAAAAGTTTGTAGCCTCAATACCACTAATGATGGTGACTAGCAACTTTCTACTGAGTTCTCAGCTGCGCTTGGTAGATGGTTGCTTTGATTGATGACAGCGAAATAATTTTTAATCAAACATATATTTTGGAAGACCCTGCCATTTCAAATTATGGGCTTTTACTTGTTTGCATTGGGAAAACTTTTCACACTATACCTTAGACAGCTGAAAGAGCCCCAAGTATAACAATGAGAGTTTAGTATTACATCCGATATTCCACAGTCATAGTGGAGGAACGACATTGTTGGGTAGTCTCAAAATCGAAGAATTAAAATAATTCAAATGTTTTATGTTAAGGTTCGATATAACGGATTGGAATTCTTTTTCATCCATTGAATATATTCTTTCAAGCTCAAAAGTAATGATCGGTTTCTTGGTTTGCATTCTTCCTGCAGTACTCTCTTTCAACAATTTCCATTCGTTCCATGGATTTCATAAAACGGGAAGCCGTGGCATTTATTCACAATTAAAATTACAGCCCAGTCCTGAGGATGCTTCCATTCATCGTTACGTTGCGACTTGTATTCCCGGCTTGGCAACAATTTTGGCTGAAGAATTGACATCTTTCGGTGCACAGGATGCCACCTTGTCGGGATCTTCGGCAGTCGAGTTTAATGGATCAATGGAAGTTGGACTTAAGTGCCTGCTCCATGTGAGGACGGCACATAAACTCATGGAATGGATCTCTACATCTGACAATGTATTGTCTTCAAGGGACGACATACATGAATTTATTCAACAAAGTATTGATGTCAAACAATTGTTTGGTAATGGCAGTGGAGGACTGTTAACAATGAGCGTATCTGTTATTGCAAACGGCCGTATGCCTGCCGATTTGAGGCATACTCACTTCACCGCGCTTACCATCAAGAATGCCATTTGTGATACAGTACGAAATCTTCGTGGAGACCGTCCGGATGTTGATTTGGATCATGCTGACGTTCCCCTAGTTGGAATTCTAAGGGGTGTTTCCTCCGAAGGCGCTGAGCTCTCCTTGTATCGATGTCTTCACCCGCCGGGAAGTCTACATCGAAGAGGATACCGAAAAGATAGTGCCATTCATAAGGCTGCCATGAAAGAAAGTTTGGCGGCTGGGCTTTTGTTACATGCTGGATGGAAGGAGCAATGTCAATCTACTAAAAATACTGGTGAACCACTCCTTCTTGTCGATCCTATGGGAGGAAGTGGATCGTTGGTAATTGAGGCTGTCATGATAGCCGCTAATCTTGCTCCGGGATTGATGCGAATCAAGTGTGGATTGCCAGGACATCAAATCCCTCCTGTCCTACGGTGGAAATCCGGTACACCTTTGATGGAAACCTGGAAGGCATTGCTTAAGGACGCGACGCAAGATGCAAGAGAAGGATTGGAATGGATAACGTCATCCAATCAAGTACGATTCATTATGAATGATATTCACGAGGGGGCACTTGAGATATGTAGCTCTTCTCTAGAACAAGCTGGTCTGGCCAAGACAGTGACCCTTCGTCAGGGAGATTGCAAACACTTAGACCTGGCTGACAAACAATGTTTCATCGTTACAAACCCCCCATGGGGGGTTCGATTGACTGATGAAATGGAGGAAAGTTGGGAATCACTACGGTCACTTTTGAGGAGCTGCGCTCCAGGTACCGAGGCTTGGATCTTATCCGGTAACAAAGAGGCAACGAAACATCTTGGCTTACGTAGATCACAGAGCATCGCTCTCAAGACTGCCGATCAAGATTTACGATGGCTTCAGTATAAAATCTCGGATATTTCAAGGAAACCTCAAATTGATCTAGATGGAAACGAAGATCTCATCCAGGATCATAAAATTGAACCTTATAGAAGCCTTAGGAAGGATTTCAACGAAAGAAACCGTTTCGAAAAAAAAGAAATAAGAAAGGTCCAGCGTAATGGAAAATTTTCGCAACGCGACTCCGGGGCGTCTGGATATAAAGCTAGGGTATCGGTGAATCGAGATCAACGCCAAACACCAAGAAGAGGAGACAGTTCACCTCTGACAGACGAACAACGTGAAGAGAGAAGAAATTCATGGAGCATTTAGGATTGATGTAATCTTGATGGATAACTCACAGACCTCTTTTGAAGACATGAATGTTACGAAAAAGGATAGGTCTCTGTCATGCTTACATAATGACAAAAATACAATGGAACAGGAAATTTTCAGCCTTCACACCATAAGAATTATCCTGAAGTTTTGCATGAATTACCAAATAGCGAGGCCATTATGATCTCGTTCAATGATGACAACCTTTACGTTGATTTACAACCTTTCTAACTTAAAGATTTTGGCTATAGTCAAAATCCTGTAACACTAGTCTAGACATCGATTTCTTGGCCTTCAAACTCGATATATCAAACGATTGTCTACTACATTATGCTAAGATCATTACCTAAAGGATGACTTCAATTGATGTTCATGGAATCCAAGTCTTTGACAACCTTAAGGTCCGATTCTACGTTTTATCTGTCGCAAGCAGATAGATATGGCAAGCAGCTTTTACCAATAATGTTTCCTCGCATGCTTGATGCATGGAGGAGGAATATACTGAGTGTCTAAATTAATCCCTATTTGAATCAAATTAACAGCATGAACTGAGGTTAACTCCCAAATTTATGTTTGATGAGATTTCCAGAAGGACTCTGAACTTTACCTTTATACAGATTACAAAACCTGACACAGGATTGTCAACAATACAAGAGGTGAAGTCGTCCATCAACATTTTTTGTTTTGCGTATTCTACCAGAAGTTAGCAGACTTTAAAATCAACGTAAAACCTTCAGAGTCAAGTAAACTCTCACCTTCTTCATGTAAGATAGATGTTCAAATATTAGAATGCAACTCAACATGGAGGACAACTTTAAGTAATATACATGATGTTTACATGCGTTGTCAACTTATTTGTAGAAGTGCCTTTCTTATTTCTTCAATTAATTAGACAAAGAACAAAGCATTCGTCCAAACATTTATTTTTGTTGTCAAAAGATAATGAACATTTTTTGTGATATCTGCAATAATCAATTAAAGGCAGTTTTTAAGAATCAATATATTTTTTCTTCTGATTCATTGCCAATAGATGAAGCGTCAAGTAAGAACCATTTTGTCATTCTAAAAACGTGTATAGTAGTGGTAAGCGAAGGTAAAGAAGTAGATATAATTACTCATGAAGTGACAGCAACACTACATGTATAGATCTGATTGTGATAGAACAAATATGGATGAATAGAGCTCACTTCATGGTGGTTCAAAGAAAAAATCCTTTGATGAGGGCAAAGGTATCTATATTATTTCAATGCTGAGAATTTCAGTCAAGGTGAGAGAGCTCTCTTGGATCATTTTGATAGCTCCTTTCCTCACTAATGAAAAGAGTAAACCTCATTTTAATTTCTTATCTGTATTCAAGGGAACTAGAGAGATGATGACTAATTAATATGCTGTATGCTTGCGAAATTATGTCTGGAAATTCTTCTGCGCATCGAAATTATTGTTTACTTACAAGACCAAAAGGAGTAGAAATTGATCCTCTTTTCTCGAAATTGTTTTAAGTGGTCCTGCCTTCAATGCTGAAGTCTAATATCAACATACGTTGGAAACACTATGGGATCCGGCTAACCATAAAGTAGTTTCAGGAATTTATTCTTAATTGAACTAAATCCAAACATCTTAAATGTAAATGTTGGGAATCTAGTGACGCAGTAC
>CAAAJI010000366.1:0-16196 GCA_900642245.1 Fragilaria radians
TTTAACGTTTGGGGGCACAATCCGCACCGAAAGAGTATTCTATGGGGTTCCGATACGATAATAGGCACGTGAACACGGTGCGTCATGCTAACCCAGGCTCCCGTATCATGATGAATGGGTATTGTCACCCCCGGTGGCAGTGCGGCCAAGAGTAGACGTACAATGCGATGATTTGGTACATTTAGGAGTTCTAAGATAGGATCGATTGAATGTCGCAAGTCAGTTCGATGATGCCACCAGGGTAGTTCATAAACTGTCCTCAAGAAATCATCACAAAAGATGAGAACAATCTTTTTGATACCCCAAGCATCGTGAGAGGGTCTTGTGACCGAAACGTTGTTTTGGAAAGCATTGGAATCATCCCATAAATTGTTTTTGTCGAAGGTAGTCTTAAGTTTTGATCCTTTAGCACTCTTGGGATTGTTAGAATTGGTCGATGTTTCTCTGAGTACGGTTTCACCATTGTCGCTTTCGTTGCATCGAGGATCATTGTATCCGATTGCAACTAATGAAGCCAATTCTTTGATACATACTTTACCTCGTGATGATATTGTTATGACATTCAGATTTTGATTGTTGTCATTTTCATTATTTGTAGGATGACTTCCGGTGGTGCCATTTTCAGAATGATCAACCTCAGGTTGTCCTTCAAATGTTGGATGTTTTTTCTGTGTCAATGGTATTTCACCATGATCTACTGGTTCTTGACATGGCATAATATCATGATCCAAAATATGACATGCTTCTTCGTGCTGGCGCTTGATTTCTTCAGCAGACGTCGCCATGGTAGGAAATCGACAACATCAATTGTCAAATTCAATTTTTCAAACAGTGAAAATGATTGGCTAGAAATTGTGCACAATGTTTGTACGTTGAAGTCTAGTTAAAATTTGGGAAGCAACAAACAACACTAAACTATAGCTAAAACTTGGTCACGACATCACAAATACAAACAGTCTGAATTGTGTTGCATCATGGTAAGGAGAGCTAAAGGTTGTGTTTATTGGCTTATTCTAGTGGCAATTGTAAAGAGAGAAAGAGAAAACATCATTTTGCCCCTTATCACTATCGCAGCTGTAGAACATTGTTGTACAATACCGCCATCTAGTGCATAAATAAAGCACGATGCATTGCATAGTTGAAAGAAATTCAAAGGCACACAGGTGCAGCTCAATCCATGTTTCGTACTAAATCAAGATTTAGTCAGGAAATGGATTATGAAGCATCCTATAGTTTACTTCTAAAGTTCACATTTAGTGGGATACAAGAAAATGTATAAGAAGCATCAAGATATCTCTAAATAAATGTAAAAATATTTTTGGAAAAGGCAGTCTCTTCTCTAGGCTTGTATAAGCAAATGAGAATTAAATGCATTGCATAAGAAGTAAAGGTTAGAAATAACAACCTTTTTGGATTCTTTCAGCAGATTGTACACACAGAGCGCAAAATATGTTTTCGTATTTCTTGATCAGTCTTTGCATGAAGCCAATCTATGATATCTTTGAGCAGCAGAAGAAAGTGCTGACAACAAATTACAGAGTACAAAAGTTTTGTAATGGAGCTTGAGATCACAGAAGGTGATTGGTGACGAAGATAGGTTATATAGTGATCTGAGCTTTTACTCCTTCATTACTTTCGAAAAATATCCCTTACGTAATTACTAGACTAGGAGTGATTTCCATCATGTGTACAATGAGTCTATATATCTATTTTATGTCTAAGGTAATTCTAGATTTTCACATTCATTCACGCTGACGTCATGCTCCAAGTAGCATTCGAGAAGGCTAAAGCATGCACACTTTCCATAATGTTCGTCGGGGGAAACAAGTTGATTAACTCCGAAGGAATTTCCGGTGCCACAATCATCGAATCGGTGGAAAATGCAGTATCACGATCTGCAGATTCGCCCAAGACATCTCGGCTAATGGCATTGCACAACGTAGACAGTCTTAACGTTCCCTGAAAGGGGTCTTCAATCATGTACCCTATTTGATAGACTCCAAACAAAAGCCATGCTGAGAGTCCTACAACAGGACCGGTGAGGAGTCCAAAATCCTGAATTAGAGCAAAAGGCAAAGTAAACAGCCATAACGTTAGGCTCCGCAAGGAATGACGTGCGTAATTGAGGGGTACTGCAGTTTTTTGAATGCGTTCGCACTGTCCAATTGCGTTGGTAAGCTTATCAATGTATCCCAAAAGTGTCAATCGTTCCCTAGAAGAAAAGTTAGGTCCAAACGGAACTTCGACAAGTTCACGTGCCATTCGATTGCAAAGCCATAGTGGACGATTCGGAACCTTGGATAAGTGCTTTAAAATTTTGTCGGATAACAAGCACCACGGCAGATCTCTCTTGTCCACCCAGCACTCACAATTCACATCTGATCCAAGATTGGCGGCTGCTCGATTGATGGCAATTTTGTCACCTTCGTAACGAGTCTCCACCCTTTCGTTCATGTGTTGATACAAAAGTATGTGATAGGGAGAATTTGGAATCTTCGCACCTTTATGGCAGAGGGAACCAGGACGTATATGGAGCTTCAAAAGATGAGGAAAAGCAGCTGCTAATTTCAAGATTCGTTGCTTACGACTTTCACCTATCTCATTCTCGTACAGCATAACCATTCGGGAGAGATTTCTGGAGTTAGAAAGGATACCTTCCCATATTTTTCGTCCTTCCTTTAGAAATATGTGTTTCACCGTTAGAGGAATATTTGGAGCAAGAGTGTCCTGAATTCTGGACTTTGTGCTCTTTTCCACACAACTTTAAACACTTACGTAAAATCTTTGATAGGAACTGTTTGTGCGAAAAACGAGCAACAAACCCAAAATGCTCATTAAAAATCCGTGTGGTGTAGCCTGGACGCACATACCGGTTGCCAATTTCTGTAGTAGCATGCTATGACTATTTGCCAGGAATTTATGACTGAGCGATACCAGAAAAGCCCAAACGGCAAAAGTTGTAACAGGGCTTCGAATGTCGCGCAAAACGGATGAGCTGGGTAGTGATTTCATGTTGTAAAGCCAATCTGAAGCCGAATGCCGATTCATGATACTTTCTCCTATTGAATTCGAGAATAATAACGTGTGAAAGTCTGATATAGATTTAATTGTTTCATGCTGAGACGGACGCGAGGATGGCGGAATCAAAATGGATGACCCGAAGGGTTTCGCCATTTTGTGAACGCTATATGCATCTATGCTCGATAAAAGTAAAAGTAGACAAGCGATATTCAACTGATTATTCATCATGGTAACTGCAGATTCTTCAGAGATATGAGTAGTGGATTGTGACTTTAACTGTGAATCTCTATGCCTCGAAGGGAAACCGTATTCACGTTTGGTGAATCTCGACTTTGAGGGAAAAAAGGTGAAAATAGGATTCTGACTATAAATAACACACGTGATCGAATCTCATATGAAATGTGAATCTCAAACCGTTTTGCAAAAAATTCTGGAAACTCCGATTCCTCGGAGTGTACAGTGACGCGACGATGACATCGACGTTTCCGCCTTGTCCTTAATTTGATTCAATCCCACATGCTTCTTATTGGATGGATGACTGCTGCGAAATGCAGCTGTCATTACGGGAATGGATAAGTCTTCGCTAGAAATGGTTCGTTATCAATTTAAGAGAAAGATCTTACAACATCCATACTCGATTTACCCTGACCCCTGGAGGAAAACCTCTTCAAAAGGTAATTTCTGGATAGTGCTCTGGACTATTTCTGGAGCATTAAATTCAATACATCATTTCATTTAGTAAAGGTGTGTAGGGAAACTGAGTGGAAGAAAGGGTCAAGAATTCAGGGCCTGATTTTGAGTACGTTTTTGTGTTCAGTGGTCCTTGAGTTTTGCTTTACATGTGGGGACTGTTGTGATGAGTCTATCCCCTAGTGTTTTTGTGAACTCAAAGTGTTGGTGCTAATGTTGCGCGACATAACTTTAGCCAACTCCTATGTCCTTGTAAAGTTCAATCATCATTTTTTCTATCATTTATGGCACATATTAGATCTCATTCGTACAACATTCCTTGATTTCAGATAATGATGCATTTAAATTTAAACATCAGCTTAGTTGAAGGATAAAGTAAAGTGCACGCATTTGTCTTTTACTGAACCTTCTGACTTGCTATAAGCTTCTTTTTTGTTTCTTCTTGCTAGAAATAACAATTTACACGATTCGAATGTTTTTCCGATCGAAACCTCTCATAAAAAATTCTTCATGCTATTATCAATCATTTTTACTTGTTCTTCACTGATATCTAAAGCTGCTGAGTCTTTTGATGTTGTTGTCAATCTTCACCCATTATTTAGATATCTTGGTATCGTTTCCATTGTCTATAGTATCTATATTATCATGTCATACTGCATTGACCACTTCATGAGAGTGATAATCACATCCTTTACAAAAATGCTGCTGCAGTATGTCACGTTTTACAATATTAATAGATTGGCGCGTTTTTTTCATTCTGATGTATGATTTCATACATTTTGTTGATTGGTGCTATTTCAGTCAAGCTGTAGTCTTCAAATCGAATGTTGAAATTCTCGTTGATTTTGACCAATCCTTCAATTACCTAGTCTAGTAATAAAATCAAGAATATGGAACAAGAAATAGACAAAAAAATAAAATGAGTTTTAAACTATGACGATGATAAAAGACAGAAAAGTTTCCTATTTAATACTTCGTTTTACCTCCATGAAAATATGGTAAATTATTGATCACACTTTTGATTGGCTTCGAATTTTTCAACTTTAAGAAAAGGTGACTTCAGTGCAAATACATCAATATTCTTTACAGACTAGTTGAATGATTGAGTGACATGTAATGAGAAATAAATAGATAGCACAAAATGAAACGTTTATCTAATATGGTGAACTCTCATAAAAAGGAACAGTGAATCTACTGTGAATACTAAATTGCCTGGGAAGTTTCCTTGATAAAAATACTTCGCATATGTACTGATCGAGACATTGTATCAAAATGCTTGGAATCCAGAACATGAAGATTTAAGGGCATAGGGGGGGAAAGGCAGTTTATGAGTGAGGGTAAATTTAAAGTATACATTTCTTGTCGCCATAAAACATCATCCTTATAGAAAACTTAAATATTTAAAAAGTTCACGAAGCATAACGAAAGGCAACATGGATGGTGCTGCCCCAATTATCTGTATTTACTACAAGAATCCTGGTCATGTCATATCAAATTGTTTGTGTACGGAAATGAGAGAAAGGATACATGCAATAATGAAAGCACAAGACCATATGTACTATATTCTACAATCCTAGTAGACAATATGTTAAGAATATTGTTAAGCACACCAAATTAATCTAGGAAGGAGATTAATTCAAGAGATGTTATTATGTACCAACATTTGAAGTCATCCAGTGTTGCTAGTGCATGCTAATATAGATGATAAAGATATCAGACATACTAGCACATCAAAAAACAACAAATGAGCCGGGAGATAATAGATAAAAGACTTACCAAAAAAATATTATCATAATGAAAAGTTAGTCAGTCAAGACTCCAATCTTTTACGAAACAAGAGTAGTTTTTCATGATTTCCTTAAAATGGGGCATAATGTTTCCTTCTCAACTCTCACATAGAGCACCATATTGTAACAATAAGCAAGCGGTATCTGTAATGGAAATAAGAAACTCTCTATGTAATTAGAATTCTTGACGATATGATTTTCCTCAAAGGAAGAATTATGATATGATAAAAGATACTAGCTACTATTTGTATACATTTGAATAGTAAGAATCTTAAGAAGTTGGAATTACGATAGACTTCAAGAATTTTTCTTTCGACAGTTTGGCCATCAGTTTAAAGGTGAAAGAAGGGAAGTGAAACAATAGTTTTCCTTTTAGTGAAGTATTCCAGTTTTTCTCTATATTTTTCAATCAAGGAGCCAAGGTAAAAATTGTTTGATGCCATTTTGCACATTGAAAGCATCTTCCTACTGTCTGTCAAGACTGTTTTCATTGTTGAACACAGAAATCTAAAGCTGCAGTCCTGCAAATTTATTGGGGAATTCTTCACGGAAGGGCATAAAATCAATTGGATTTTAACCTATATTTTGTCTACGCCCAATTGACGTCTAGGTGCAACAGTTTATAGACTTTTGTAAACCACCATTGTGATGCTGTGCATGATTTTTTTGTTTGGTAACTAGGAGCAAAATCAAGGAAAGAATAGGTGAGTTCAATGTCAAATTTCGTGACAAAACTCCCTGAATTCGTGTTCCAAACCTTTTTGTTTGGTTTACGATTATCTTCTAATTATTTTTTAGGAAGACAATTTGCTTTTACTTTACTTTTAGTACAGCCTATGTCCCATAAGATATTTCTAAATACTAAATCATCGAAACTACTACTCTCAATTACTACTGCTAATTCTAATTTTAATGCTGTAGTGTCAGTAGTGTTAGATCGTGTTTCGGATTTATTTGGATGACACAATGGTTACATATCTCATTCTCCATATTTTTCGAGAAATTCCTGCATTTCAGGCATCTCAAAAGATCGGACATTTCATGTTCAAGGATAAAATTCTCTTGTGCATTTTTATTCTTAGAATTTTGTTGGGCTTTCTCACGTTACGGCTTTTTTAGTAGCAACCGTACAGTAACGGTCTCCATCTCACGTTACGGTGTGTTTTGCTTTTTCCTGTTTCAGAAGTATATTCGTTTCGTTTCCACCTGTGATTTCATTAGCATCACTACATCACAATCATGGAAATGTCTCAGAAGTCTACAGTCACCGATGAAAGGACATATACCAACGAATCCAACGAATCCAACGAATCCAACGAATCCAACAAAAGTGAAGTCACTTATCCGGGCTTGTTTTCGACTGCTCCTGCTCTTGCTGGCAGAACACTTTCTGACTCAAGTGCAGATGCATTCATTTCTGAATTTATATCTGTTCCAGAGAATAATTCTGATAACAGTGAATCAAGCGATTCTGTTGGTGTGACGGAAGAAGCTATCGATACTAATGTTGAGGAATCGAATGTGACTAAGGAGTATGACGGCCCATTCGGAGAAGAACGAATGGAATAATTGATACAATCTATAATGGAAAAAAGATTATCTGATTGACTTGTTCCTTACCATTGAAAACTACAAAAACCTTGCCTCAGTAGGGATATAATCTCCTCGAAATTTGTGCATTCAAATGCATGACTCCTAAGGATTATACTGAGATGAAAGTCAATTCATCATGTCCATCAATAGCAACAAATATTATGCATTGATGATTCGAGATATCCATGAGAATAACTAAATTATAAAGCGCTAGAATCCAAAAGAAATCATTAATAGAAGATTCTTGCTTTATCTTTTGAAAATCTTTCGTTTGTCAAAAATACAATCTGCCCTCTACTGTTGATTTGGATATTCATCTTCCCAAGATCGTTCTTGGCTGCTTTGATTGTCAGGTAGTGGTAGCATCTACAAATGTTTGAGGTTCAAGTTCTTCCTTATACATGCGAAGATGTGTAGTGAGTGCATTTGCAGTTCTCTCAGTGTAGTGAAAAAGATTATCACCCAAGGAGGCGTTCAAAATACGTAGTCAACATTTCAGCTTTCCTTCATCCTGTCCAAGCTTTGTAGACCCGGATTGCCTGAGTGTAATATTTCATTCAATTGTTGAAAAACAATACCATTTCAACATTCATTTTTCAAAAATCATTTTACAATTCTTGTAAAGCAATGTGTATAAGTATTTTAAATTATGAATTGTAACAGCCACGAATGATGAAACTTATGGATTAAATTTGAGATTCTCAATTTATCAAGAAATTATTTTGATATTGTGTAATTCATTTCATCATCTGATACTTTTTGTATTGTTCTTGACATGCGTCTTGACATCTTCCTTTTTTTATTTGCTTTGTATTAAGAAGTTCACGCATAATCCTTATTGCAATTTAAATTATAAATTATCATAGATGATTCTTAAGTATCACGTTCAAGGGCACACACACCTTTTTGTCATTTACGTTTAAGTAGATAAATTAGCTCGTTGTCTTCAAGGACAATTGAAGACATGATGCAAGCCCCTTACTTTTCTTAAACGCTTACCCCTAACCCATAGCCTCACGTGTATCCTACCCAAAATTCAGGTACCCACACTTAATTAAGCATGTTAGAAAGAGGAATAGAAGCAAGCAGAAAGATATCCTTATGACGGTTATAGTTACTAAAAATTATACCTCTTGGAAAGATAAAATGGTTCTAAAATAAATTTAAAATGTATTTTGGGTAAATTGTAAGATTGCCGTGTTGGTCTGCAAGTATCTTATCTTTGACAAGGGTAGGGATACGTCAACACCCTAACTCTACTCAATACCGATTGACCGTACTAACTGTAAACCCTAACATTAGTCTGGAAATTACGTACGTGTATAATCTTTCTTTCTTAAATGCTAAGACATAAGAGGTTAAGTGAAGTTATAGCTACAGATACTTATTTTTCTTCTACCAAGTCTATTGAAGGATTCCAGTGTGCACAAGTCTTCTTTGGTATGACTTTCAGGATATTATATGTAGCAGGAATGAAGATTGAGTCTGAATGTACAGATGTCTACTTTATCAGACAACATGGTAAACCATCTGCAATTAGACAAGATAATGCAAAATCTGACGTGAGTCAGAGAGTTTGTCAAATCCATCAAGATCTAGTCATTGCTGATCAATGGACAGAGCCAAACAGCCCATGGCAGAACCCTGCAGAGCAAAATGTTGTTAAATATTTAGAATCACATGCTCAAGTATTATTGGATAGAACTGGTGCACCAGATAAAGGTCAATGTAATTTTAATGTACTATCCTAAACTATCCTAATCACCTTCGTGATGTATAGTGTGGACTCACACGGGTCCTTCATTTAAGACCAGTGATTCATCTTGCCTGTTTTGTAGTATACATTGTGGTCATCCAGATCTCTGGGCCTTGCTCATCTATAATGTTTTTTATTATTTGACGATACATTGTTAACCAATCAGAGACTTGGTCCCTGTGCATTTTAAGATGTTCCTGAATGTTTCTCTTCGTGACTCTTTGAATTGATGTGCCAAGTAAATAGCGTAGTGTATAAATGATCTGAAGACTTAACTTATTGTCATCATCTTGAACTTGAGTACAGAGCCTTGCGATACAGTCAATGCTACGCTTCCACATGGGGCGGCTAACTATGTTTGCCATAAAGCCACACTGGTATTTGCCATAGTGTCTTCCCAGTTTCCGTCTGGTAAAAGATTGTCCATGATTTCTTTCCTCTCTTTGGTGATAAATCCCTTAAAAGTTGGTCCACCCAAAAGTGGTTTGATGCTCTATACTCCAAGTGTTCATTTTGTGATCTGTCCTGCGTGCAGAATCTAGGATCTGGATCCAGACGTTATCCTTAATGTTGAGGTCCTTGTATGAATGCTTAACTTCTTGTAGGAATACCTCTTCTGCTGTGTGGGCTCTAACTTTGCAAGTAAAAAATATCTTCATCTTGTTAAAGGCAACACGGGCATTCTGAGTGTATAGTTAGCCTGATCTTGGTCAGGTGCTTTTTTGTAGGTGTAACTCCGTGAAGCATTTTGAGAAGTGAACCTTTAGCTCCTTTCTTCTTGATTGCTTTTGTGAATACAGACCATTCAATGTACTTGTATGACTCTTCAAATTTCCTTTCATTATAATTTTCCATTCTGTCTGACTGTATTGCTTTTATAATAGATTTAGTTGGCTTGCCTGTGATTTCTTGGACCTTGACTTAGTGCTTCTTCCTGAGGTGTATCTCTTGTATACTGCCTCTATCTGCTCTCTGATACCCAGTGTAGAGCATTTCTGTGTGAGACTGCAAGCAGGGAATTGCTTCTTTTGGTATTGTATGATCTGCTAGGCCATTCAGTAACTGCAATATGGTATTTTTTTTGATCTCATCTTGTCTGTATTTATGAAGGTTTGTGAGTGTACTGTAAGTTGTGAATCTCTTTCGTATCTGATCAAATTCCACTATCCACTCTCCGAATAGTTGTTTCAATCTTGCTTGACGTTTTCTGGTGATATTGGCTAGAAATTTGAACCATATGGACCATTTTGTATGGTCTGGTTTACTCTGATTGACTTGACTGCCTGGTGTGTAATCAGGAAGTAATTTGAATTTTGTAAATGCAGGCTCTAATTTGTTCCCCAATTCATTTGACATGTCTGAAATGCTTATGACATTTAAATATAATTGACAATGGTTAAGGAACCTAAGCTCAAAGTTAGTGAAGCCCATTTTTCGGTCCATTCCGTAATGTATTTATCATGGACACGTTGTAGTGGAAAGTTGCTTGGTCCTGAACATATTTGTATGCCGTTTTTGTTGCACGTTTTGCAGCCACTGACTTTCATCTTGTGGATACTGGTAATTGTGTTCCCAGAAAGGATCGTTTCCAGATCCCAATTGCCATTTCCATTTGCGAACTGTGATCCTTGTTATATCTTTTTTCTGTTCTTGAGTTTGGGTATAATTCCTAGTGCTTTTGTCAATAAAGTCTAGTTACTGTTTGAATTAGCTATATCCCTAGTGAGTGAGTTTAGTCGCTCACTCCAAAAAGTACTCGTACTCGTACTCGATCACTTTATCGAGTATTATTTACTAACAAAACGCACAAGGGTTACTGCGTAGCACCGGCCAGATAGCGTTTTTAGTAGTATGATATAACCTTGACCCTTAATGAATATTCTTCCTCCTAAAAATATTATTGGTGGGTTCCAAGACTCTGGAGACAAAAACTACCACTCGCTTGCTTGATGCCCCAAATAGAATTCATTAGAGCTACCTATCCTTTTCGTTCGAAGCGGATTGCCTCCATATCACAAGTCAGCAATTACTAACCTAGAAGAATAAGAAAGCCGTAACGATGGCAGACGAAGCCCGTACGATCCTGGATCAGCTTATGGGCGGCGATCGCAATGCTAGGTTACCGCCGGGTACCTCCGTTCCTCGACGTAAAGTACGCCGAGGTGGAGACTCCTCGGCAACACCACTGCTACTACCAACTCAGCGCTCCAAATCGTGTTATGACCCTGACGTGGATCCGTACTATTGTGCTTGGGGTGTGAACGTATACGAATTGTTTGTCAATACGAAATCTGACTTGGGGACGAATCCCAAAATTCCTGACGATGGGGCACGTCGAGAATATCTGAGCCTCCCCAAATATGAACAAGAACGTCTGGGATTTGAGGCTATGCTATTTGCCAAATTGCAAGAGCTGGTCCGACAGGGAGACCGTACCGTCAGTCGTAACAAGGAAAAGTTAGAACAAGAAATTCAACGAAATGCCGCCAAAAATATGGGACGTATCGATTATGTTAAGGATATAGATGAAGGAGCGATCAATCAACTTGCTCAGTGTCAGTTACGATTAAATGAAATTGAAACAGAATTGAACCAAATCTTTGAAACCATGGAGGAACACATTACAAGTCAAACCGAATTGGAACAAAAATTGAAAGAGAAAAAGGATTTATTGGAAGAAAAGGAAGCAAACCTTAATGCTGACAGTGATAAAATAATTACAGATCAATCTAATGACACAAAGCTAGAACAAGAAGAGAACAATGTAGAAGTGAAGACCGAGCCTGATTCTCAATCCGACGCAGTACCGATGAAAAGCGAGTCTGAACAAGATTCAGATTTAACTGAGAAGCCAAAATCTGAAGAAGTACAGAAGTCTGATATTGAACTACTCAAACTCGAAATAGAAGAACTATCGAAGGAACTGGAGGATCAGATTCTCAAAAAGCAACGATCACAATTCGATTTGGCACGTAAAATTCAACAATACGCTCCCATACAAGAATCTTCCGAACAACAGCGTAAGCAGTTATACTTTGTGAAATCTGATATTACCATGGACAAAACGGTTTGTGAGGTATCAGGTAACTTTATGAGTGCTAGGGATGCCGATGAGCGAATCGCTGCTCATTATGCCGGAAAGCAATACGTCGGTTGGAAGTTAGTTCGTGACAAATTCGTTGAAATGCAACAAAAGTATGGTCGATTTGGACCTCCTCGAGCACCGCCGCCACAATCACTACCACCTGCACAGCAGCAATCGATGCGACGAACAGATGATAGTCGGATGCATCCACCGCCTCCATCAGCACTACATGATGAACGTTTCATGGGTGGTCCTCCTATACCTGCCGGTGGTGGTAGCCACAATCGTATGATTCCACGAGGTGGTGGTGGTTTCCGAGAGTTCGATCGTGGTCGAGATCGAGGAGGGTCTTATAGTCGTGGAGGAGGATATGAGAGGGATCGCAGAAGCGGGGGAGGTGGTGGTGGTGGTGGTGGTCGTTGGGGGCGTTGAAGGATAAATGTGAGCTCGACGTAGCATAATGACATCTCAAACTGTTATACTGAAAATTTAGTTTTGAGCTTTTGTTGGAATTACAAATATAACTGAAAACGCGTTTCCTAAACAGTGGATATGAAAGTTTATGCAAGATAACGACTCAATACTATTTATATAGAAATGTAGCTTTACAGGGCTTGACTATGTTCCATCATTCAACTTCGATTACAATCTTTCCATGTCCTTTTCGCGAAATATGTTTATTCCATGCATCACGGACACCTTGCTCTGTAAAAGGATGAGGAGACTCTGGATCCAATACTGTGACAATCTTTTTGGAGGATGCCAAGTCGAGAACTTCATCCATGGTTTCTAGGGTCGGTTGATCCAAATACATCCGGTAGGCGGGTGTAGTCCACCAACCATTAATGAGTTGGCGGAAAATGGGTGGAATTAGAAGCTTTACAATCTGCAAAAATGTATTTCCAGCAATGAAATGTTCCTGGTAGACTACTGCCACGAACCGTCCTCCTTCGGGACCGCGCTTCATGACTGGTAGGCATGCCTTCCATGCCTCAATGCCAACAGCACAATCAATAATGCAATCGAATTTAGTCTTTTGAAATTCCTTTTGTGCTCGATTGGAATTGTTACTCCTGACTACGGATGGGAATGCTAACGACCTGGAATGGAAAATCAGTCGAGTATTAATGGCACAGATGATTTCTCATCAGAATCGACCAATGAAGTGGCAAGACTCCTTTGTAAAATTCGATTCACCATCCTCCATTTTCTCCTACAAAGGTCTTGCACCTATTGTGCTATCATCTAACAATAACAAAGAAAGTGATGACGAACACAACAATAATAACAGATACCTTGATGACATGGACATCCAACAAATCAAATCACATTGGATGTGTTATTCCGGAGTCGAATCGGTTTGTCGACACTTGTGTCTAGTGGCGTCTGGGTTGGCCTCGAGACCCAATCGACCGGATCCAAATGCTGCTGTTGTATCATTCCGTCCATTTTCATCACGTGATGCTCACATCCTTTGGCAACTTAAGAAAACCCCTGTGAATGATGGCACGACCTTATCGCTCCTGTTGGAGATGGCTCGATCGGCTGGGAAGGTCGCGAGAGATCCCCGTCGCATTCCGGTCCTTGAAGGACTCCGTCGTCAGTATGGGACAGGAGATAATTCCAAATATTCCATGGATCCTCCCGCAGCTGTTCTAGTACCCATAATACAAACCGTTCAGGAGATTGCCATTGAACCGACAGTCCTGTCGTGCCTTGAACGATGGGATGCAAGGTATCAAGCGGATGTCATAACATATCTTCGAGGAGAGGCCTTGCAACTTGGAGTGACGGATAGTGAACAGCAATGGATACGACAGGAACTACATGGTCCTACTATGGAACTGCGACGAGGCAGGTTTGTAAATGTGAGTGCACTTTTAGTTGACATGGAAGAACGACTTAATCTACGAAGAGGAGAATAATTGAAAAGTAAAAGAGATACATCCAAAAATACCAAGTCCCTTTCAATTTTCATCATCGTTAGTATGGAAGAAAGCGAATGGCTTTGGCTTTTCTTTGCAAACAGGTTTCTTCTACTACAATACAAAACATTAACCCTTTTCAATTGTAGTGATAAGGAGTGAAATTACTTTTCAGTCTTGACAGAAAATAAATGTCGAAGTAGAGGAAAGCCTGCATGACTTTGAAAAAAACTACTAGAATTGCTCTGACATGGCATAGGAGATTACTGCTCAACTAAGACTACTTGTACAAGATGAGAGCATATGAATGTTCGAAGCATGACAGCAAAATGCCAAAACCTAGAGTAAGGAATGAGGTGGACTTTCATAAATTTAATCGGATAGTTTGTTGCTGCCTTATTCTTAGTTTTATTCATGTTAAGAGACATATATTGAAATTCTGTCATGGTGTCAAGCTTCGCAAATTTTCTAGTACATCGCCGGCGGCCATTGTCAAAGCGTTGAGGGAGGATATTTCAGGGAATGCTATATAGTTTGAATTCAATGGACATCTTTCAAAATTGCACTGGAAATGGAAACTACAGAAATCTAACTTGTATTCTTTATAATTTCCTTATTTTGAGCAATAAAATATCGAACTATCGTCGCTAAGGGAATAAAATGCTTAAGTATTGTATCGATGAAATGCTCATCCCAAATCGAAGAAAGTTGCCATGTACCACAGCAGTATATGTTGTATAATCCATCATCTAAGGGCACTTGAGCTTTCAGTGCTCTTCCTCACTTTTGTAAGCAGATCTTTGCAGTTGATGGCTGGCCTTTGTCTGGATCTAACCAAATTGTACATTCATCAAACGGTGGACAGTAAAGGTGTAGAGTTATTGCCACCTCGTCGGGTGATGGATTAGATACTTTGTGATATCCCATAGAGTCTTGAATAAAAGACTGCTCTCCCTCTGAGAGTGAAGTAAGATAAATGAGTGGGTTCATTTCCAAAATCACATCGTCGACTTACCAGAATGAATTTGTTCCATTGTAGGCTTCAAAGATCCATTCGCCATAGATACATACAGTGTTTCCTGTACTCGGCCCTTCAGGACTTTCATCCAGCATCCATCGCACGGGTGGTCATGAACTGGAGATGATTTACCTGGATTCCAGCAAAGCATCAATAGTGTGTAAAATCTATTGTCAGTAACGACAAGGTTCCTAGTATAGTCTTTGGTGGCATCAAAATTCGTGCAACGTTCTCTTTCAATAGCATTCAACTTCAAACGACTGGTGGATATGAATCAGTTGACATATGTCCCGTTCATTAATATTTAGAGTAGTAGTAGTGTGAATACGTACCTAAATAACGAAGAAATTTGGTGCACGTCTGGAGCCATTCTTCCTTGCGAATCTGGCATCAATTCTATTGTTTTCGGCAACTGCTTCTTGAATTCCTCCAACGTGAGACTGACGGCATCTTCAAAGAAGTTGACTGCATTTGGGGACGAGGAGTAAATTGCTTCCATGTCTTGATTAATGAAGGTGTTATGGTAGTGTCAATCAAATTGATGCAAAAGTTCTGACTTCTGGAATTCATTTTTCGTGGGTCGTGAAGGAAAAAGAATTTGTGGGACTCGCGTTGACAATAAGAATACTTGGATTATGGAATTGTAAATGAATATTGTAAATTTTTTCGTCTCCATTTCACAAATCGTGCTCGTGTTGCCCACCAGACGGAATAGGTTGAAGTAACTTGAGAAATTCGATTCCATCAGGTCGAATGACGTCGTCAGAACCGAATTCGAATTAGGATTTAACGTAAAACAAAATGTTACCATAGTGGAAGCCCAATCACAAAATACTTCGTCAACCAAAATTTGTTTCCGGATATTAAGCTGCTACATGAATTGATGCCATCATTTAGGTTTTAACTTATCTGGAGTTCTAACTTTCACTATTATACACATTTTGCTACATACTGGAATTTAATGATGCTTGTCATTTTGGCTCCTGTCAATAACTGAAAAAGTTAATAAACAGTGGCATGAAAGAGTGTTTGTATTAACGCAATATCTTTTTGTTGATACCAATCTTTAAAATCAATATTGAACATTTTATGACTCAAACCAATCTCATGGTGAACACCTAATTTTGTTTGGCATAACAACTAATCAATTTTTGCTCATCATGTCTCTCTAGCAGCGAAAAACCTTGAAGTTTTCTAGTATTATTCCAACATACCAAGAGGATTTGTCTGTGCATTTGATATACTGAATTCTTTCTTGAGCTCAAGGTGAAAAATTATATATGTCAGCTCACTGATACTGACAATGAGAATGCAAAGATGG
>CAAAJI010000366.1:25657-42017 GCA_900642245.1 Fragilaria radians
ATGTTTTATACGTAGTTGTCACAATCTAATAACATTTCATCTCACACATTCTTTATCCGACGATTACTTTCAGCTCATGCCAGGTGGTGTATCATCACCAGTCCGTGCATTTAAAAGTGTAGGTGGAAATCCTGTCGTCTTTGATCGTGTGAAGGGTGCATATGCCTGGGATGTGGATGGCAATAAGTATATTGATTACGTTTTGACTTGGGGACCTGCAATTTTGGGACATGCCGATGATGATGTTTTAGAGGCTGTCCAGAAAACCATGATGAAGGGAACGTCCTTCGGAGCTCCATCTCCACTAGAAAATGAACTTGCAAAACTGGTCATTGATGCCGTTCCATCAGTAGAGATGGTCCGATTTACAAACTCGGGAACTGAGGCATGCATGGGAATGATCCGTCTGGTTCGTGCGTTCACAAAGCGAGAGAAAGTTATCAAATTTGAAGGATGCTACCACGGGCATGCAGATGCCTTCTTGGTACAGGCTGGATCTGGAGTCGCAACTCTCGGACTTCCAGACTCTCCGGGAGTGCCGGAATCTGCTACCAGGGCAACGCTCTGTGCCGAATACAATAACCTCGATGCAGTCAAGGCAATATTTGATGAAAACAAGGATGAAATCGCTGCCATTATCCTTGAACCAGTTGTTGGGAACTCTGGTTTTATCAAACCCGATCAAGCGTTTTTGGAGGGACTTCGTCAATTGGCCACTGACAATGGAGCACTCCTTGTGTTTGATGAAGTGATGACTGGATTCCGTGTGGCATTTGGTGGTGCTCAGCAATACTTCGGCGTCACTCCAGACGTCACCACCATGGGCAAGGTCATCGGGGGTGGCCTTCCTGTGGGTGCCTATGGTGGCCGAAAAGATATCATGTCGCTTGTTGCACCTTCAGGTCCTATGTATCAAGCAGGGACCCTATCCGGAAACCCTTTGGCCATGACCGCAGGGATTGAAACCATGAAGAAATTGAAGGAAGCTGGAGTGTACGAAGAGCTAGAACGCAAATCCAAGAAGTTGGTTGATGGTATTGTCGCTGCTGGAAAGAAGCATGGGCATGCAATCTGTGGTGACTATGCCGGTGGAATGTTTGGTTGGTACTTTGTAGACGGCCCTGTAAAGTGCTTTGCTGATGCCACAAAAGGAGACGGTGCAAAATTCGGAAAATGGCACCGAATGATGTTGGAACGAGGTGTTTATCTTGCACCTTCCATGTACGAAGCAGGATTCATGTCAACAGTACACACAGATGCCGATATCGAAAGAACAATTGCCATCGCTGATGAGGTCATGAGTAAATTGTAAGAAAATAAAATAGATTTTGAATCCAGTTTTACTACTTGTGTTATAATTGTGTTGTAGTAATAACCATTACCAGTTACAACTCTTGAGGATCCATAGAGTCCTCCGGATCATCACGATAGGGTGCGCCATTTACTGTAGGAGACAGTTCTAAATCTCCAGGTGACTGTAAGGCAGCCTTATGATACGCAATCCTGTTCGCGGACCTTTCATGGCATATTCTTCCCAAAACAATACCCAATAGGAATACAGCTAAGATTAAAATGGTCACACCTCCTCGGCATTTTGTATCGTTGCAAGCTGCGATGGCAGGATGAACTACTGACTTAGACTTTGGCGTTGTTTCCTGAGAGCCTGATTGTGGTAACTGTTCTTCCGTCGATGCTTCATTTCCATTATTCGTAGTGTTATCATTTGTATTCTTGACATTATTTATGAAATCCTCGTATCCATTTTTAGTTAAGAGGTCATGGTAGTTGCAGTCACTTTCAGCCCACCCAACGACTTGACTATCAATGTCAAAAAAGACATCGTGACCCATCATCGCATTTGCCCCTAGTACACTTCCAGCTCCTTCATCGACATAGAATCGAGCAATGTACTTTTTCTCTTTCTCATCATACTCCATGAAATGAGAAGGCGGTATCGCAAGGAGAACATCGTACGGATTTTCAGGATCGACATCCACTGCAAAGCCGCGTGTGGAATGAACTTTCGGATACATTTTTTTATTCATATCAACATTCCCAGTCAACTGAATCAAGATTGTTGGGAGTTTTCGTAACTCATCATCGGATAACGATACTCCAGTATGTGAGTATGTCGATCCTGTAAGCTCACGATACGCCTTAAGAAACGCCGTTGATATTCGGCTAGAGAAGTAACTATCTGTTGTTCCACTATCAACAATCACATTTCCGTGATTCAGAGACGCTTCGTCGACATCAAGTTGAATAACTTTTGCATTTCGATCAGAGGACTTCGAGAACTCGCCACCATCCCCATGTCGTAAATAGATCTTGCGCACACGAACGGTATAAAATCCGCTTCGACCACCCTCGCGCTTGGCAAATACTAATGGACTGGAATGAAGTCGTTCATCATAACCCCCTAATGTCATAGCTCCAGCTTCTGTTCCATCTCTTGCTGCCGTGGGTTGTCTGGTGAAACAAAGAGAAAATTGTTGAGTTTTAAGTAACCCTGCCGCTTTCATTTGAGACCAGAATGATGATGAAGCGTCGTCCATACCCATAATACCGTCAGCCAACTGTGTTTTAAAGAGTCCCGTCAATCTTGTTTGGCATCCGAATATCATAGGAAAGGAGAATGCAAAGGCATGATTGGGGTCTATGTCCTCTTTTCCTTGATCATCTACAAGCAAAGCATGGTCATGTGGACCTCCGATGTACGCTAAATCTCTGGCTTCGAAGGCGCTCCAACTGCTACCCTCCTGGTAGCTCATTCCAATTTTACAATCTGAACTTCCCGAGCAAGTTCCTCTAGTACACGATCCACATCTCACTTTCTGGTAGGATGAAGATTTGGATTCATCAAAGTTCTTGTCAACGTGATGTCCTTTTCCACAATCTGAACATGCTGAACAAGGAAAAGCTGTGACTCCTGAACCTGTATCAACGATAAGAGTTTGGCGCTGTCCTGGAGTCCCAACCCACAAATCTACATAATGAGTACCATATCCTTGGTAAAGAGCTCCAACTTGAAGAGGATCTAGTTGACGTCTTCTGTCGTTTGAACGATAGGACGATAGCTGACGACGGTTTTCTTGATGCCAATGAGGTAAAAGTGGTAAATGTTGCAATACGATTTCTCTATCTGTTCTAGCACTTGTACCTCGACAATTCAACAGTGTGATTAAATGCGAGAGAAATAATATTGATTGCAATGAAATCATCCTATAGGCTTATTCAGGAGAATTATGTCCAGCACCAAGACTTACAACCTGATTAGGAAAGATGGGATATGAAAAAGAAACTGAATTTTAGTAGATTCCATACAGTCATTGTTTTTGATTTTTTGCTACTAAAGTGAAGACTCTACAAGGATTTGAACGGATTAAAAAGAAATACTAGTACGACAGTAGTATCCTTTGTTATTTATATACAATAAAACCCACAAAAATAGTATTCTTGTTCAGAGGCAGAACGCGAGTTTATGAAGCTTAGCTGAAGACCGCGTGTTGCTGATTGCAAACAAATCTGCGTACCTGAGATCTTCGAAAGAGGAAATCGAATCTTTGACACACTTCTATCTCCCCTTGAGGGTTACTCTTTTAACTTAAATTCATTTGATTATTGTTACTACTTTGAGATATTAAAAAATATTTCTTCTACATTAACTCAAACTGCAAAAAGGATTACCTTTGCACACGTTCTGAACTCATTTGCTGAGAAAATGTAGATGATGAATTCATCATGTCTTCAGGATCTAGTCTTAGTATGTCAAAGTATGTCATACTCCATTATCACATTGATTTTATTAATTATACCTAGATTTAAACTTACAATAAGAATTTGAGCGAGATCATCTTTTGCATGTTCTTTAGGGTACGCTACAAATCATGTCTACATCCTGTTCAAATTCTTTCGATGTATCGATAGACCGTCTGATGCGTTACTGTGTTAGCAAATTAGTGGCGTTTCCAATGGATTTACATTTGTCGTCTATTACATCCATCTACCAGATTCATACGAGATTCTCATCTCCAATACTTCAAAGAGCATAGTAATACTGATTCCTATAGCACCGCCTGTGCTTTCCAATAACTTGGACCCCACTTTATCTTCCCAATCTACAGCAATTTCTGCCGTTGGAAATTGAAGATTTTTCGCTCGGTACAAAACTTCAACATCATGTGTCCACCGTTGGAGATGCAAGTTATGATAGAGCGTCTGAGCAGCCGCTACTGTCATAAGTTTACAACCGCATTGAGTATCTCGAACACCTAAATCACCAGCTAAACATCGAACGGTCGCCCGAAATCCCCATCGAAGGATGCTTCGAATCAATGACTTACTGGAAACTTCAACACGATATCCCACCACCAAAGCTGGAATACTCCAATCTATCCACTTATCTACATCCGAAGATTCCAGCGGAAGAAGAAGAAGAAACGCCATTTTATGAATCATGGAATCCAAGACATCAATCGATGCACTACCATCGGCATCCGCTATGAAGCATATCTCGCCCACAGAAAGTAACTTTACACCATAAGCGATAGCAGCGCCTTTCCCTTGGTTAAAGGGTAATGAAACACAGTCCACAGAAGAAAATGAACGAATTAGATCAGCGGTTCCATCGATGGATCCGTCGTCAATTACAAGTATTCTATATTGTTGAAGACCGACGCTTTCACGTTGGTAGTTTTCAAGATATTCACGATAAACTTTAATGGTGTCACCGATTCGATTGACCTCATTGTATGCTGGTAGAATTATTGTTAAATTAAAGGGACTGATTGTTGATGATGGAGCAACGCAGGCATCATGCAGACGACATTTTCCACTCGAAACCAAGTTTTTCACTGTCATCATCCTGCAGGAGGATGGTGGGGGCGCAAAAGCATTACCTAGGCATGAAAGCCATAGTAAGTAATAACATATGGCTCGCAAAATCATTCTTTCCTTGCATCATCATTTGTGTAATTATTCCATCAAGTGATGCAACCTGTTTATAGATGTAGTACGAGTGCTAGTATACCGACCTTTGTAGCTTAACAGCGGAAAGAATTAGGGCCAGAAGTTATTAAAGTCACTGATGAGCAAATAATTTAGAGTGAACATGATGATATTGTACTGCATAACAATGGCACTGAAATAGGACAAAGCACAGCGCAAAAAGACATAAAAGAAGTATTTTACGTATCTAAAATTTGGGTGTCTTGAAATAGGATATAGAATGCCCATTCCACAATATGTGATAAGGGAAATAAAAAGTAGATATCAAGAACATGATGAGAACTACATGGGATTTAGAGATGACGAAATATTTAGAATACACAAGCCAGCTGCTCCGCCTGCTTGTTATATCGGTTGTAACTTTTGAGTTGAGGCTGATTAAGTAAGCCTCTTGTATAAGAATTTTTCCTTTTTTCACTTTCAACAGATTTTAAAATTTCTTCAAATTTAACTTTATGTGAATCATCTTTTTCCAAATTTCCTTCTCCACTTATGCGAGCAAACCCTTGAAATATCTCATCAGTCAAAGGCTTAGTCATAAAATCTGTAATCATATATCCTCTAGGCATTTTTATGGATTAATCTTCTTCTGAAATCAGATCTGTGTAAAATAGAAATATTCGATGTTGAAATTTCTAACCCTTCGTTGAACTTTCATCTGCTTCATTAGCTTAGTCCCCTTTACCTTGGGAATGGCATGAGCTAGTTGAAATCGTTGAATGATAACCTGACCCAAAGTAATAATGACACCAGTATAGATCTTTAAGTCATTGTGTACTGCAAAGTATGCTTCAACATGTCATCTCATCCACTTTACATGCCAATATGTTTTTCCTGTACGCATAGCGTCGTACATACCTTTTTTCTGGTCGGCTACCTGAAAGTTCATTGCATATCACATTGTTCTCTCTTGACCAAACGACGCTTAAAATATAACTAGTTTGTCCCCTTCCAAGGGACTTGCTGACAAACTTGACTTTGATGACAAGGACAGAGTGTTGGGTTATGTTTAGGGCATATAATCCAGAACTTTTGCAACATATTTCGTGAATTTCCTACCTACAACTTTGGCTGTTGAAATTAATTGACAAATTGACTCCAGACATTCATGAAACTTGTTGTTACATGGAGAGAAGGACATTTTAACGGGTGGCTTGGGTACTCTTCCAAATAAACTTGGCTTACATTCTTGATTATTGTTACTGTTCCAATATTCGCTTTCAAAGGAATTGTCTTCATCAAATGCGTTATTGAAAACCTACATCTTGAATTTTTACCTGCATATTCGCTGCTGTTATCCAAACCTTTCTCCTAGTTGACAAACACTGTTTTAACTTAATTCACTTTTGATATCTGGTAGAATAACTCCAATTTCGATGGGATTCATCGCAATGCATTCATAGTTGTCGTAACTTCTTTCGCTTCGTCTTCATATTCATTGGGATTGTGGTCATCATCCAGGCCCAAGAACTACCAAGTGGTTGAATGTATATGCAATCCAAAGTATGTGGGTGAAAAATGCTGGTGGAAATCTGGCTCATTATGAGCTTGGACACAAGTTGCCCAAGATGCAGCTCAATGCATTACATAATCCGGATTTACCTGATGGAATATCACTCAAACGCTGTAGGTGTAAGTTTATAGAGCAGAATATCTTTGAAAATATCAGAATTAGGTGTACAGGTCTATCGCATTGTCAAATGAATGATGTCGTGTAAGCTCTTGAGCATTCCCATGACAATAATAAGGTCTTACATATATTTCCATAATTCAATGTACTATTCTTTGTTCGTGTTGAGAGCGACCTTTAATCTGCTGCTTTGATACACATGCACGGAGCCAAGCAAGGTAGTTTCTCGGGCATTAAATTCTGCATTTTAGGCAGATAACTCCATGATTTGATGCTGTCTGGTAAACTCCAAACATGTAAAATTTAAAGAGATAATACCATGTTCATTTGTTAAAGCAAATTACTTCTACCTTAAACAAGACTGAGGAAACTTAACAATGCTAGGAAGAAAGATCAAAATTAAAATATTTGAAAACAAAATAAAGAGAGAGAATAACTGCCAACCCAAGGGGAAAATGCAGCTTTAATGATTTGGCTAGAAAAATGTTCATTTCAAGCGGATTAAGCCATTTTTCGTGAGGAACAATACATCCTCAAAGATAGTCTTTGATTATAACGTAGAAAGCCGAATGTCATCAATTCGAATCCAACAGTTTTAACTATGCGACAAAAATTGATGCAGTAAATGCTGCGATTTTCTCTCCTGATGATTTTGAGATTTCTATGTCACCTTCCAAATGAGTAGGAATACCTTCTGTGGGTGAATTCGATTGTAACTTATATTCAATCCTTGTTTCAATTGTATGGGCAGGTACAGGACAGGGTGGTAGAGGAATTGTGTAGGTGAACTTTACGACTGGAACAGTAAGGATACAGTCTTCCCCACAAAGAGCACAAGTGAAAGAGTATGGGATAAAGCGATCAATCTGTGACAGGGTGGGTGGGGGGAAGCAGATTTATGATGAAATGCCTTGAAAAACACAGTGAATCATTTTGAAGGAGATCTCACCTTAAAATGACCCGTCATACTATCGCCTTCATCAATGTCACGGTCGACCTTTAATTTATATTTTCCCGTAATATCTTCACCCCAAAGATAGTGACATTCATTGTCTCCGTGTCCATCGACTTGTGTACAATGATGGCCATCGAAGACCAAGTCAAAGGATCCAGGAACTTCATCAATCTGTCTAGTAAAGCTTAAGCCTCTCTCGACTCCCGGGTATATTAGAGAACACTGGTATAATATGAAGATGATGATGAATACCAATATCCAACAGAACATCATACTGCAATTGGATGTGTTGTCCATAATTCGATACCTGAAGTCACTCTTAACGGTAGATCATTTGACCGTTATTGCATTCATCAATTGCCGATCAATCGATGTCGGGAATTTTTCAACATACTAAGAAAATTGTAGGCGAGAAATGTACTACTTCGAAAACGCCAAAACAAATAACATGTGTATCACAAGCTAAAATAAAAATCAACTTCAGAAGGATAACTTGCTCGCATCTTTCAATGCATGCAAATGATTAAAGCGAGAATAATCGGAGGTTCCAGTCTTTACAAGGCATGTCAGAACACCAATTTGACCTCGCCTTGCAGTCCTCCCTGCTCTATGGAGAAAATCGCTTATATCGATAGGGACATCCTGTAGTATAACATGTCTAACATTTGGGATATCCAATCCTCGCGATGCAACCTCTGTGTACACGAGTAATATGCCGTCTAAGTTCTGGGCTTTAGCAGGTGATTGCTCTTGCATCCTTATTAAAATTTCATTTTGAGAATCGAATTCCATGTTCTCGTGAAGGAGCAAAACTTCAATCCCAATATCTGTTGCGATACGACGACAAAGGCTTTCTGCAGAATCGACATCAGGACAGAAAATTATTGTTGAACCTTGACGAAACCAATCATCTTTTTGTGACTCTCGAATCACGCCCATTAGCTTATCATGTAGATTACCAGAAAAATACTTGAAACGTTGTCGTAGTGTCGGCACCATCACATTCGATCTTCCAAGGACACGTTCACCAATCCAAATCATATCCGTGAAATCTCGATGTAACAAGGCAACTTTTTGTGCCTCTGTTAGATAGGCAGTTGTGCAAATGAATTGAATAGGATGATGTGGAAGGAATTCCATCAGCTGACTAGTCAGCTGTGTGAATCCATCATCATTCTTATTATATAGTATTGCATCAACTTCATCAAGGGCAACAATTTTGATCAAATCTAGACTGACTCTTGCAGAGCGAATGTCATCCATAAGCTCATCAGGAGTTGAGAACAATATTTCATTCACTTCTGCTGAAAGAATATTTCCAGCAACTCTGCGGTGTTGTTCACAAAGCAACTTAGTGGGAGACAGTACAATAGCAAATGGAACTCTTGTCTCGGGAAGCTTGAGATTCATTTCTGATTCGCGGAGTGTCAACACTGACTGAAGCATCGGCAAGAGAAAGATAAGTGTCTTCCCTGATCCCGTTTGGGCCATAATAGTTACGTTCTTCCCATGCATCACCAGTGGTAGCGCTTCTGCCTGAATCGAGTTTGGTCCTTCAATGTTAAGAAGTGAAAATAGTCCATCCCGCAACACATCGTCAATGCCAAAGCTAGATCGCAGCGGAATTCCGTGACGATGGCTTGTAACTCCAAGAAACGCCTGAGTCCATTGCTTGAAAACAGCTACATGAATTACCAGCAAAAATTCCAGCAATCTTGACGACAACATCTCATGAGGGAAAACGGTTCATCAAGTAGTAGGAAAAATGCAATCTTCGGTTAAACCCCAATACCTAACCCTATTTTAGAAGCATACAATCCTTGTATGGTCGTTTCGACAACTGAATTTATTTCTTGAGCACCATCACTAGAAGAAACTCTCTCTCGCATCTGTCCTCATAGTAGAAACATAAGTTGATTAATAATAGACTACTGCTTCAAAGTCATTCTGAACTATTTTTCATCAATTGCACGCGTGGATTACTCAAACGCACAAGTACTGAAGCGTGATAAACAGGAAGAACAAGAACAAGAAAAGGACATGGCAGAGTTTAACAATCATCATTGTAAACTTGTATACTTAGAAGAAAGGTATTAAACATTTTTGAAATGTGGTTTTTGATCTCGCAATGGCAGAGAATCTTTAGTCAATCCTATCTAAATCAGTGTTTAAAGTGTTGAGAAGAAAAAAGAGGCATGAATGAAATCAAAAAGGTATATTACTTTCTACGCCATTTTTGCATGAATGCAATGCAAACCTAATGTGGAAAGGCTTTAGAAAGAAGAGTATTGCATTCCATGGTCAGATAAGTTTCCATGATTTGGTTAAACAATTGCTACATCACCTCATGGTATGCTCTTCCTCCATCAATGTGGTTCTAGTATAGTATTCAGTAATGTGTGCGTAGATGCCCTTCTTTACCTTGAGAATACTACTACTCTGTATGGTCCTTCTCGTTTTGGATCTACTTTTCTTGTACATATATTACCTTACGTTTTATTTGTGTTTAAAGCTTGTTTTGCCTGAGTTTGCATCTTCTATACCTAACTTAAGATTTTCATCTGTGTTTAATCAATAGAAAATTATCAATAAAACATAATCTCTCCTCCAAAGGCTACTCGTGTTGGTAAAACGCTCAATACGCTGTTTCAATACGTTGTAAAAGGCATGTACTGCTTTGACCCCATACGATGCTCAGTATTCTTAAATCGCTTTGACTAATAATTCATTTCCATGATTGCAATTGCATTTTTCGGATGTGGGTTATGACAAGGCCATGCTTATACTTGTGCATTTCCTTTGGATTTTTTATCCCGAAAATCAAAAATAACCTACTCCAAACCGACCTGTGCCTTGATCACAAATTATATTTGCACAGATGTTAAGGTCCATTTTTGCATGTGCTATGGACCTCTCCATTCTACACAGATTTTACTCCAATAGTTTTGCTTAATGTCGTTGAGCGGTAAGTGATCTTCTTTAATTGAATTATTATATCTAATTCCAAAAATTTAGATTAAATGGCTCAAGGTGTAATATAACCTTCATGGTATAAGGTAGTAGATCAATGCCGCCCATTGGGAAAAAAATGACTAAAGCATTCAAATTGCTGCGCTGCAATAGAGTGTTTTTATTGCTCCTTTGCAGATTAGCTGAACTTTGCTCTTGAGTAATTGTTTTAGCTCTTGGAGGTATGCACTGTAAGAGCACATTGTCTATGTGTGTTAAAATGGCCAACGCAAGTTGGATTGGAGCCGCTCTTAGACCACTAGCTAGGGCACAATAAATGAACTCGAATTCACTATGTCACTGTTTTATCAAATTCTGTGAAGGCTGGTTAGGACCTATTTCGTTTCTTGTCTCTGATACTGAATGTTGTAGTGCCGACTTTTGTAAAATGTTATGTAATTTAATACTTTTCTCCACAATGACCATTTCTTGACTGGCACAGAATTCTGGATGCAATTGGATTCTATGTCATTCATATGTTGTGATGGATTATTGTACATTTCTTGTCGGATGTACCTGCCTTCTTCGTCCGATAAATCTGCAATACTAACCACATTTAGATATAATCGACAGTAATTGATATTCCTTGTTTCCGTGGTACTCAGATTCATCTGATGAACTATTATCATAATTTATTCATCATTTTCTCTTGACAATGGAGGTGCATGATTCTCCATAGTTAGAGTGATCTCATAAATCTTCATAAATGATGCAATAAAGCTTAACCACATTGATTCATCATAAGCAACTTCTATAAGGTGATGTTGAAACGGACAGAAACCAATAAACCAGCACCATCTCTCCAAGAGAATCTGGAACACATTACTCATAATGCCCTCATTGTGGCAACTTTGAACCGGCTTCCTTGTATTATAGTTCATGGGCATCCAGCATGATTCCAAAACGATCTTCAACAGCTTTCCATTGCTGTAACTGAACTCTCCTTGGCATTGTGGGTGAGACATCAAAGCCTAGGGTCCTATGCTTGAGATGGATGCTTTGTATTTTCAACTCCGTATTTTCAATGCACATGACATACTGATGTCCATCACACATCTCCGGTTTACCGGAGGTATGAAAGTCCCATGTGACCTTGTAGAAACTGCATTTTTCTTGTGCCAGGGACTCCCCGCTCATTTCCAGGATATCTTTCCACCGTTGGAAATCATGTCTCATTTGTGTCTCCAAGCAGTTTATTGTACCATACTCATTGTGGTGTGAATTTATATCATCCACAAAAGCTGAAGCATGTATTGATATCTGGTTGCCAGTCTTTTGTGAGCTATATTGTGCTCCACTTGCACTCTGATTAAACCATTTTCAACAGTACATTGGAAATGAATAGCCAAACAAAAGGGCTATTTCCACAGCCTTGACCAGTCCCATAGACCATGTGATTCCCGTCTGTAGTATACACTGCACTTGTTGCGGCTCCTTCAATAGTTATCTCATATTGCATTGCAGCAAGGAGTCTATTGTGCAATTTAACCAATGGTTCTGGAACACCATGTACCAAACTTGTCATAGCAGCCAGGGTTGGAAGAATCCTGTCATAACATGCTCTGGCATCATAATTTATTTGGCCATATGGCTTCCTTGTCAACCTTGCAATCTCCAGCTGTGCATTTTCTAAAGAGACCGGGTCCTGCGATGACTTCTGTTTCCTGCATCCAAACTGACTTTGGACCATGAACTCTGTTTTCTCTGCAGCAGCCAATGCCTCCTTCCATTTTAAAGACAATAAGGCATTCAAATCACATTCATATATGTGAATATTTCTTAAGTTCTTGGGTTCATACATGCCTTTCTTTTTAGGAATCACAATATTGGTTGCGGTCATCCATCTTGTTAACGGCTTCTCTGATGCTATTGCAAGGTTTACTATGCGCAATGTTGCCTCAAAAAGCTCTTGTTGTGCTGATAGGATCTCATGATCAATGTCACACTGCTCGTCTTCCAATGTGTATATACTTGATAGAAGGGACCTGAAATGACCAAGATGCATGCCAGATGGAGATGTTCTGGTTGACTCCCTCCAGGTCTTGAACTTACGTTTCCAGCCTTGCGATTCCACAAATTCAGGGATTGGCGGTAATGATTGAGTACGAAGTTCTTCTATAAACTGTTTCTCCAGTAAGGGCAGTGCGCCGTCATCAAACACCACTGATTGCGGATCCACCACCCCCTGTAGGTCACATCTACTAAAGCTACACCCCTTAGCCTGCATAAAGTGTTCCTTATTGTGATGGACAATAGTCTGCAGTATCTCCTCCGGGTCATGGATCCACTGACCGTCCAACCTTAGCTTAAAACATTCTGCATCTTGGCGTTTTCCAGTGTAATAGGAAATCTTATGATACATACTTATAAGCTTCCTTTGACTTTTGTCCATCATCCTATCTCTTGCTGCCTTCTTACCACAAGGTTCTAACGTTTTTATTTTCTTGATTTCATTTTGATACCGAGATTCTTCATCTCTCCAAAGATTCTTATAAGCACTAATTAACCTCCTGTTTGCGCTTTGTTTCTCTTTCATAAGCCTCTTAAGCTTGAGGATATCATTATTCTTTTTAGAGATTCGCATTTCATATCTAATTTTGTGAAGCCCCTCCAAAATATCTCTGACCGGAGCAGGCTCTTTAAATCCTTTTCTCTGTTTGAGAGATCTTTCTGATTCCAGGCACAGTTTGGTGTGTTGCCTATCCACTTGATCTACCAATGATGCAATTGTCTCACAAAGTCTTGGGTTGTCTTTTTCCTTATTGTTTTGTGCCAGTGCCTCAATTTGGTTCAACTTCTCCTCTATTTTATAGTGTTTATACAACCGTAAACGGTGGAGAATATATTTCCTTACCCCAGTCCAATTATTGGAGTATAATCTTCGATCCTGATGAGCATTGTGCAACTCAGATGGCAACTTGAAAGTACTTACACTTAACGTGACTTCCATTGGACAATGATCCGTAAGAATGCATGTGGATACTCATTATACTTGACCTCTTGAATGTTCTGGATTAACTTGGACGAGACAAACATGTGATCTAAACAGGTCTTGCCGCGTTGATAGGATTCTCTTGGCTTGACATTATTAATTGGGATTAACCCATGGCTGCCCAATCCATATAAGGTACCCTTATTCATATCGTGTTCATTGAAGTCCCCAGCAAGGAGAATTTCAATATCTTTCTTTCTTAAACTGTCAATGAGGTGAAATAAATCCTGACAATGAGCAGCAATTGGATTCAAATGGCGATTATTCTTACTGAGCCATGCCACTTGTTGAGCCCTTGGAGTGTTCCCTCCTGTGTGCTTCCATTGGCAGATCTGATACATAGAAATTAGTGCTATCTGCTCTCCTCCCTTAAAGGCATACACATTCCCGGCCCATCTTCCTGCAGGATCACTAATTTTGTGTACAATATGTGACCGTAACCTTTTGGCTGTAATGACAAAGGTTCCACCTGGCTTTGTTGGTTTTCTGAACTGAAATTCTGTTTCAGAAGACACAATATGGTACTTTGGTAAAACCGTCTTCCGGAGGTATTGTTTGACAAATTGATGGCCAAAGAACATTTGCCTCTTGTGCCAACAAGATATCATATTTATTCTCTTCCATCCACTTCATCACTCTCTGCATTTTGTTGGTCCTTATTCCCATTCCTGATATGTTGTTTATTGCAACCCTAACATACCCGCAATGTGACTTGGTGATGCCTTGTGGTCCTTGTTGTTGTGATTGGTTGTTATAAATTGCTTTTCCAATGTGACCTTGTATTTGATGCCCTTGGGTGCACTGGGGTAACATCTCCTTCCTCCCTATTCCACTATCATGTTCAATATCCCCATCCCCATCCTCTTCTATCTGACTATAATCTTCTACTTCTTGGTCTCCTTGATTGTCTCTGATACTCCATGTTGAAATGCTTCTACCTTTCTGAGGCTGTATTGCCTCTCCTGCTGACATTGATGCCATCTCCATCCCCATTGTCTTCAACTTGCGGTAGCACTTGAAATGAACCGTTTGAGTACCTCCCGTATCCGCCTGTTACTGTTTGATGGTCTCTCCTGAGTCTCCTCTATGGTGTTTGACTCCTCTTCTGTGTCATAAATCTGCAAACTCCCTGCAGAATGTTTGGTTCCTGTTTCCTGGTTACATATTCCTAACTTGTTACTATCATTCTTACTCTGACCTTTTTCCTTGACATCTTGCCTTTTCCCTTTCTGGATGCCTTCCTCATTGACTTGTACACTAAAGATTCCACTGCTTTTCTTCCATCCTTGATTATTTTTAGCTGTCTTCCTGAAACTTGTAGAGTTGCCTCCAATCTCTTTTAGGTGTTGCTCCATCAACATCCTCCTCTTCCTTATTGAGTTCAACCTTTTTCAAGAGTAACTCCAACATACTACTCATAGTTTCAAGTCTTGTGGACAGAATTGCAAGGTCTTTCTGATAATGTGCAACTTGTGCTTTTAGGATACTTACTTCAGACTCTTCTTGTGATACTGTGCTGATTAACGGTGGGATGGATATTTCTGAGGGTGTTGTAGCAGTGTAGGTTTCCTGGCCCTCTGCATTCTTCTTCTGCTCATTCCTGACTACTACTTCTTCTACTTCAAAAGTCATGATAGATGCAATGCTGTGTGTAAAATATGAACCAGCATCACTAGAAAAGTCATCCTTTGGAATATGGGATACCTCGGGAGGAGAGTCGTATTCCCTTGTATCCTCCCGGTCCAACTCTATTGTCCATTTCTTTAACTGATCTTTGATGAGTTCTCTTTGTTGGTGAAAACTGGATCTGGGAACTAATATCCTTGCTTTCTTGGCAATGGGATCATAAATAACATGTTCAATGGATGGTAAGGCCTTGATTTTGTCCTCCAACTTGAAAAATGCACCCTCTGACATGTACTGAATCACAATTGTCCAGATATTGGCGTTTCTTGAAGCCACATACTCCACTGCCTTGGTATACGCACTCTCATTGACCTGTTTCATTTGGAAAGGCACAAATGTACCAGGAGTTGAGTTTTCATTAATCACAGAGGTCATCTGTCTGACATCACAGCTCCTCACTTCTAAACCAAATGCAGCAGTGGCACCTGAACCACGTTTAGACTTGGATCTCACCGGAACTGACTTGATCCTGAAGTTGGGAATCTTCTGGTTGTGGACCGGGTTCTTGAGCATGTTGGATACAATCTTTGTGCCATACTCACTAGTCATGGTGGCTGGATAAAAGTTAGTGAAAAAGCCAATAACCTTTAGATCCCAGTCCTTCTCTTGCCATTCATGTTTAGTCATAATGATACGGTTGGCACGTAGAAAATCCATCACCTTGGGGTTCTTCTTGAAGACCTTAATGTTACTAACGCCCCGAAAATGATGAATAATGGTAACCTTTTCCTTCAGCCCATCTTTACTCCTCTTGTTCATGACATTCACAGTAAAATGGTTCTTATAGACAGCTTCTTCTGACAGAGCAGGTAGGACAGAAGCTTTCAAGATTTGCCCTCGCTGATTCAATGCTTTAACATCATCCCCCATCGTATTTAGAATGGTTTGAAGCAAAAACACATGAAACATATAATGCGCACGCTTTGGATCACCCATAAACTCAATCTTCACTGCCATTTCCGCCTCAATCTTCTGCTGTTTTGGAGAGAACAGCCTTGGAGGCGTTGCTACGGACCACGCATCATCATTGGACATCTTGCTTGATTAACAACCACTAAATCAACAGACTTGTAAGCATTTT
>CAAAJI010000367.1:0-19098 GCA_900642245.1 Fragilaria radians
ATACATTTTTGATAAATAACAAATTGCTATACGAAACGAAGGTTTCATCCTAGAAATACAAACATCAATTACAGTCAACAAGCATTCGTTGTTGCTTGTGTATATTATGGTAAAATTATAGTTTTTGATTATCCTTCTTCAAAAATTGCTCATCAATCAATTTCATATTCAAACAAACTCATACGCAAGGCATTTATGGCGTCTTCGATGGGTTAATGGAACGATTTATCGTTTACGTAGTGAGTATGTATCCATAGCCAAGACCTTTGAAGTAATAATGTCATCAGAAAGAGGTTAATAACTTGATTATAATATCATGTGTCATTCAATCATACCATTATACCACAAATCATTCTTCCAACTGACTTAGTTTTGTTAAATGATAGAATGAGCGTTAAGGAAACCCAAACAAAGCTCAGTTGCTGGAAATTTTCCCAACATGCATTCATGGGTGGACAAAAATCTGTACTGTAACTTTAGGCTCTTTATCCATTTCGGCGAGTCAAAGGCATAGCACCTTTTCAAACACTTGAAGAGGCAACTTTGAAAAATTGAGAAAGGACTTTGATTTTTTTATAGGATTGGACATCCATACTCTTACTTGTAGCAGTAAGTAGACGCAAAAAAGCCAAAGGGAAATGAAATTGGCGTCTAGTATAGGTTATGAAAGTAAATCACCTAGACTGTTACACCTTATATAGTACTTGAAACTGCCTTTGTCTATTCACTTAAATAACCGAAACATCTGGTTTCGCCGCCTCTTGTCACATAATAAATATGTCTAGACTTAGTTAAGGATTATCGATTCAAGCCATTTTCAATGACAAAACTAATTAATATATGTCCAAAATAAAGTAAGTATGTATCAAAGAAGAAAACCCCTTCAGAAATGATGATTAAAAGAGTACATTGATTAGGGTAATATTCTAAGTGAATTTCATTAAAGTTCAATTGACAGCCTCTTTTATTTTTATGATTCAAAGTATTTTGACCTAGGAAGCTATCGATAATATTACTGCTTGCTTGATATTGAACTGAAAACTAAGATTTTTTCGATAGCCTCATTATACTAAATTTAGTCAATTGATTTTTAAAAGTTATGCTATGGTTTAATTTAGTCAATTGATTTTTAAAAGTTATGCTATGGTTTAATACAAATCTATTGTTTGTCATAACGGCATGTTTACTGGCGGCATTTTCTAGTTGGATTGACTTGAATCGCCCATGATAACGTAAGGCTATGAAAACTCAACGTAAACAAGGTTATAGGTTATGGGGTGTCCATGATTTGGTTTTCATCATCGTCTCCAAATCGATGCGTAATCCTTTCATTGGGATTTCGTTTCTGGGACTTGCAAGTGCCCTGGTTGTGACTAACGAAGCATGGCCTGTTTTGATTCGATCAACCCTTGTTAGTATTCCTATACTTCTCATTCTGCTGTCAGTTCATTGGGTTTCCTTGCAGTTGTATTCACGAAATTAACCTAAGTTCCAGTGTCTTCCTTCCTCCCAAACTGGTAGGACAAAGGAATTGTGGTACGTTCAATTTTGATGAGATGCGACACCAGGAGACGAGATGTTGTTGGCTGGCGAGGAAGAATACAGCATGTGTTATCACATGTAATAATTAAGTCTCGAAAATCAATGAGAGCGAATTTTATACTTTTTAACTGCAATCTGAGCCTACCAAAACATGTATCTCGAGCTGTATCTCTCTCTTTAAATTGAATCAAGACGTCCACAATCTTAATGCTAATCATGAATCTCACTTCTCCAAACAAATTTAAACTTACTTTAGGCATCAAAAATAGTTGCAATTCATCAACGCTGACGATCGAAATAAGTGGATAATATTCTTAAAACCGTTGAGTGTCATCAAGATACGCTGAAGTAACGCAATGACGAAGCCTTCGCCCTGTCCAATGTCTTAAGAAACTGCTGTCATAGAGTCAGTTGAACTGTAAGTAATGAAAAATGTATTATTTACCCACCTAAAACTATCATCCAAAGATACAAGTTCTGCTTCAGTTGAGCGTCTCCAAGTAACTGCTTGCTTTTATTGAAACAGATAGCATACATCCTATTACATGTGCCATTGCCGCTCTGGTATGAGATCATTATGGACTCCACAGGCCACGTCCAAATACCATGTCATCTGAACATAACTAATTACTTCCAACGGCAAAACATCTAGTTTCGTTGCTATTAAAAACTCCACTATTTTTCTTAACTTATCCCAATCATTCTCATTCGGTAACTTAACTCTGGTAGGCATTGCTTCTTTGCTTGCAAATAAGCCTTTTGACACAAATTTATGAAATAAACTTGATTTAAATTCTCGTTTTGACGATTCTTAATGGTTTGGGAAACTCATCAATCATCTTCATAACATAATCTTGCATATCCAATTTCAAATTTCTTGTGGGTACTGTGGATTTATTCTTGATCCTAACTCTTTCACACCCTTTCTTAGCTTTCTATTAATCAATTTCGATGATTGAAGTATTGTTTAAAGCTGTCATTGCCTGCACGTAAAGTAACATTAAATTCCTTGTGAAATGGTGGAATTCAACAGTCTCTGTGCTCCATCGTGGCGTCACAGGGGAGAGTGGTGCATGTTGTCTACAAGTGTACTCAGTCTGTGCTAATATGCAACAGTTTTTGCTGTTGTTGTTGTTGATCATTCAACTTTTTCCTCGCCCATACATGCTTGGGTTAATTTCTCCATTGAAAATTTGAGAATTTATGACCTACTTTATTTATCACAGCAATTACACCTCCCTTCAAATATGAAAATTTTATTGACTTATTTGCATAATCAAATTTGTCACATTTAATTACTCTAGTGGAGTCCGTTGTCAACAGTATGGGAAATATTAATGTTATCTCAACACAAACAATGTTGTGTTGGACATGGAGAAACATCTACTGAGCCAATGAATGAGTGACTACCATCCACACAAATCATAAAATTGACAAATGGGAATCAACAAAGCCAAATTATGCCAACTCAATCATATCTAAGAAATTGATAAAATAGACAATTCTTGTGCGATCAGCCCCTTAAATTAGATACATCTAACATTGTGTCCAATCTACATAATACACAATTTAGCCTACCTACTGTTAGGATCCATTATCTTATAGATAAAGAAACAAATAGCAATAACTGTAGTTTCAACGCTCCCGTCCCCTTTCTTGAGAAATTGTGACCAGAGCTTTCAAATTCTATTCATCTGCACGATTACATGTTGCTGGTATCGCCATTAGATTACTCAGTTTCATGACTGTAAAGTAAACAAGAATAATTCAAAATAATCTATCTTAAACATACGCTCTCAACTTGCTTTTCAATACATCCTTAAATGTTATAAATTGGACAGCTTGATCTTGCATCAGGGATACAAAAAATCCTATTAAACATTATAATCTTTGTTATGGACGCTGGATTCCATAAAATAAAATAAAATCACACAAGTGAAACTCATTCCTCAACAAAAATTGAGAAGTCCATATTAATGTATTCACAAATCCAAATTAACTCTTTTGCCTTAATTTACAACATTTCATGATAAATACTCCTTTTCACATCTTTGCCATTCAAGAACACTCATTAAGTCGCTCTATACATTATTGTTCTGATTCGCCTCCTTCGCTTTCCGTTTGAAAAGATCGAAATGATATCGCATTTCGTAGATAATGTGATGATCTAAGCCTATGCATCAAGGACATTGAAGGATCACATGATTCCTTTTGACAAGACATCACTTCATTCTTCGGCATTTCCCGGCATCGCTGCAATTTCAATCTTTTAGAAAGCCTCTTTTTTACAGACAGGGATTCCTTGCTCAATTTTGAACCTCTAAAGGATGAATTCTTTTCCGTGCTCTCCTGATGTGGATGCACCTCCTTGTTTTCACTTGTTGTCTCGGTCAATGATTCAATTTCGCCCATCACCGCGTGTAAGCCTTCCACAATAGCTGCAAAGCTAGGTCTTTGTGAAGGTTCAGATGACCAGGCTTGTTCGATGATCATCTGGAGGCTCTTTGACTGGACTAATCCTAAATTTGGCCTTAGATTTCTATTTACAACCTTGGCAGCAAATTCCACTGGGCAAGTAATTTCAGCGTACGGAACTTTTTTCGTGGCGATTTGCCATAGCAAAATGGAAAAAGAATAGACATCAGCAGGCATGCCATACACTCTGCTACTCTTTGCTACCTCAGGAGCCATGTATCGCGGAGTGCCGGCCCCTCCTGTCATGAGTCGAGGCTTCCTGAACGCACTTGAAGAAGTGTTCTCAATAGAGTCTCGTGCAAGTCCAAAGTCAAATATCTTTACTATTCCATTCTTATCGAATCCAATATTTGATGGTTTTAGGTCACTTTGGAGTAAAAGCAACTGAAGTCAGAATAGGAATACAAAAAAGACAACTGTATCGAAGGCAAGAACTTACCGAAAGATTATGCTTTTCGAATGAAGATATGCCATGCCTTCGGAAATGCCTAGGGCTATGTCCTGAATCCGACTTCCTAGACAGGAAACTTTCTTGCTCACAACGCGATGCCAAAGAGATCGACTTTCTGCTTGCCATCTTTTGAATCGGTCATCTAAGGTTTCGACGATTAAATCCAGGACAATAAAGAAATTTCCATTTCTCAATGACTCCATCATGTCTCCCGATTTAACGCCCTGCAACTGGATTATGTTTTTGTGCTCAAGCTTTGACAGAATTATAGATTCCATGGCAAAGTCGGACGAAGCTATAGTACTGAGTGGTGAATTAAGCGTAGTAGGCATCAGTCGCTTTAGAGCATATTGACGATTGTCATTACTTTCATCAATAGAGTTCTTGATGGTAACTCGATTTACGACAGAGAAACTTCCTTTTCCTAATTGTTGATCTATTCGAAAGTCGTCAATATTGAAAGTTCGTATAGCGAAAGAAGATCCGTTGTCATTTAGGGCTCTGATACTGTCATCATTTGGAGTTAATGATAGTGTTAGTCGGTCTACTCTACAAATGATTGCTTCCATATCCGGAGAATGGCATTGCATTTCTTGCTCAAGTCGTTTCATATTCGTAAAAATATGGATTTCTGATGTTTGGAAAGAAGGCTTCAATGTTAGTTTGTTGAAGAGAAAGAGTTGTCACTCTCGTTGAACTTTCCCGAAAGTCGAATTTAATGAACCTTTCCTAAATATTGATTCGACGAATCTAGGACTAATTATTGACAATAGCTTAACTAAAAACAGATTTAGAGACAGAAGGTAGACGTCCTCAACAATAAATACGTTATTTATTCGTCATGTAAATAAGTGGTAGTAAAGGGTTCAAAACCTAAACTAAATCAGAAATTTGATATTTAAAAGCTGATACGTGACTTGAGAGAAGCGTGATGTTCTGTTATACACATTATTGTCGCGTACCAAATTTCAGTCCTGGTTCGAAACAAAAACAGCGACATGATAATTATGTTTCTTTCGCTCGGCAATAAACAGATGCTTTAATTCGCTCAGATGAAATGTACTAGTGCTGATTGGAAGTACTCGATGGACTTGTGACCTAATTGTGACACAAAGTAACATATTGTGAATACGATCAATTGCGACATGGTGCGACGGATATTTCAGTGCATTGTGGATTCCGAAGTAACGCGGAAGTCAATCTTTGGACTAAAAATTGAGAATTTTCTCTTGGCATTTTCTCATCACCGCTGAGGTGCTTGCCTTAGGGAACCAATGCAAAGAAAAAATGGCAATTGCTCCGTTGATAAATCTAGAATTTTTCGAAGTTCTGGCATCAGCAGTGTGATCAAGATAACCATTAAGTGGCTGAATATAGTACCATTACCAAATCAGCATGACCTTACTAAGCTTGTTTTAAGCTTAAGAAAATGAAGATCCTAAAAAATCATGAGAATATCTGTTGGGAGATATTGATCCAATTAACAGGATGTCAATAAATAAAGTGAAAGAAAAATACAGAATCTCTGATGTATTTTTAATTTAATTCAATCACTATTTGAGTTGGGGATTCAGAATAATTTTTACTTCCTCTTAACATTTTTGATCCATGCTAAAAAGTTGGCCTTATTATTCTTTTCAACTACAGAGCTAGAAGTCCCAATATCTAAATCGTCATTTAAACCATTTTATCATGTTAAGGCTGCAATTACATTTCTAAGCTTGCGACGGATAAACTGTGTGACCTTTTCACTTCCAGGATTCAACTTTAAGTCTTTTTTTGACATCTCATGAGACAGCCATTCGACATCAGCTTGCACAAGGAGTATGACTATTGGACAAGATCTTCTTTAAGTAATACGGATTACAAGCATTTTATGATAATAATTTCACCACAGAATCTCAGAAAATCGTGATATATAATTGTCAACATTTCAATCAAGCTCATGTGACGGAAATTTGCTTAGCACTTCAAGAACTATTGAAGTAAATGTGAAATTGAAGCCGAATTGACTTAGGGGGGGGAGGGGGGTAAATGATAGCACTTGTATTGGTGCTGGTTGCCAGCATTAATTGTTAGAATATTTAGTTTGCTATAATTAAGTTTTAGGAATTCGAAAGATGCGATGACAAGTTAAAGATTTGACTAAGGCTTCAGATAAACACTAATTTAGTTCTCTTTCAATTTGATTGTGGATAAGCGCTCTTAACCTAAAGGAAATTGGCATTAAAGATGAATTGACACTTTTAGGGACGATCCTATCAACAATTTGGAGGACTTAATAGTTTAATGAATTTGGGATGGTTATTAAAAAGGTGAGCAGCTGCTTATGATTGAGAACAGTGATGAAAATTCGAATCGATTTAAGTATTAAAGTATGTATTTTAAATATATTACAACTTAGTGTGAAGTGGTTTAAAAACAAAGGCTCCAAAACTTCTTCTTCTGGGCTACTTGTGATTGATTAAGCGATACACTTCTTTCAGGTTGAGAATGTTTGTGTTACAATTTTGTTTAAGCTATTGCTGGTTTTAACATGAGTGATCTTAGTTTGATTCGGCTTTCCCATTTTCGTGAAAGAAGGAGGAGTGGTCGATTTGGTGTGACTACTTTATAGCCAAGGCTAAACATTCAGGTTATACGGACGTCATGTTAGGTAAGGTGTGGATTTTAAAATGAGGAGTAGAGATCAATACGAAAACAGAAGAAGGCAAAGCTTGGTTAAAGATTGTTGATTTGAATGACATGGCTTACACAAAGGTGATACTTTCGATTTACGTGAGAAAGAAAGTGGAAAAGGTGTCTTTCGCATCATTAAAGGATGCAAGAGCAAGTAGTACGTAGATGTTAACTCTGCCTTGGAGAAGGCGTCTGATACAGTGAATGTCCGTTTGCTTTGTTAGGGAAGACAGAGAGAGCTTTCAGGCAGGCTCACTTAGAGAAAGGTGAAGACCTAGAGAGGTAGATTACCAACGAAAAGGATTTTCATTTGAAACTAGAAGATACAAGTTCCAATACGCCTGATTCCCAATTAAAACTAGAGAATACAAACTGCAGATGATTTAAATGGAGAAGTGTATTGGGAATAAAGAGGATCGATTGAGCATTGATAAGCATCAAGAAGAATTAAGCATAAGATTTATAAAAAGGACACCGCTACATAAATACATCATATGACCGATACATTTATTAAGAGACCGATTAATGTTTATAGCGATATATATGTTTAAACCAAGCTACTTATTTCTTTGGCATGTCAATAACAAAGACACCTGTTGATCATTCATGCTTTATTGTTTCTGGATTTAATTAGAGCATATTATCAAAAAAGTGATACAGATTTGGTCAGACCTTCATCAAATAGAAGCAAAAAACAAGATAAATTCGAAAAAGCGATGGTTTATCGCTGATTCCACGTTGTATGCGTCGGTAGTCATGACTCATATATTTCAAAATGATAGCTTGATATAAATCACAAAGTGTCTATCTGATTGATTTGAGACAAGTCAAAATAATCGAAATCTGATTTCCTCTAATTTTTTTAACCTGGAAGTGGTAGGTAAGTTAAATTGATAAAGATGTATAGATTAGAAATGAAAAATTATAACAAAAGACTTTAAATCTAGAACTAAACCTTCTCATATTGAAAAGGTTGCTTCTCTTGAAGCTTATTCAAGAGTCTTGTGACTTGTTAGTTTAATTAACTATTTGTCTTTAACAAGATTAGTCTTGTGCCTTAGTCTTGACAGGATCCATTTTCTGTCACGATATTCGGGTCACGATTTGGTCTAAAATGGACAAGGCTCTACGCGACGTAAGCAAAAGCAAGTGTAGTGGAAGATCCTTCAATGTTAGTTTGTTGAAGAGTTATCACTCTCGTTGAAGTTTCCCGAAAGGCGAATTTTTAAATTGAAATTCATCTGAGATATAATGTACCTTTCTTAAATATTGTTTCGACGGATCTTTGGCTAATTATCGACAATAAGTTAATTAAAAACAGATTTAGAGACAAAATTTAGACTTCCTCAACAATAGTTAATTGTTTTTATTTGTGAGATATTGAATTGGTAGTAGGGGGTTCCAAACCTAAATAAAATTTTCAATCAGAAACTTGATATTTAATAGCTATTGTGTGACTTTAAAGAAGCGTGATGTTCTGTCATACTTCCTGTTGTCGAAAACAAACAGCGACATGATAATTATGAAACTTTCGCTCGGCAATAATCGGATGCTTTAATTCGCTCAGATGAATGTACTAGTACTGATTGGAAGTACTTGATGGATTTGTGATCTATTTGGGACATAGAGTCAAGGATGATTTTGTTGTGAATATATTTCTCTGTCCCCTCAGCCAATGGGTCTTAAACTTTCATCATCATCCTTTCTTGATTGTAATGAATTTCGGTCTGCACAAAGGAATTTGGCTTTTTGACCTCCATTACGATTCTTTACCTGATGTCTTATTAAGTTTCCATACTTTTTCCATAAAGAATCTGTTGCCCAATAAATGCACTTTTGATTGACTGTCAAGTAAAAAGATTTTCCTTGTATTCAGTGATTGGTGGAATTGAACATTTGCTGCGCTTAATAATGACATTTCAGCTGAGAGTTGCACATGTTGTCTGCAACTGAACTTAATTTGATCCGTCTGCACTAATATGCATTAGTTGTTGGTGCCGGTGTCAATTTTTGAACTTTTTGATTGCCCATACATTCTTTGTTTTATTTTTCCATCGACAACTTGCTAAATTATGACCTGCTTAACACCTGCAATAACACATGACTTCTAAATATGAACATTTCATGATGATTCCTCTTATTTGCATTATCAAATTTGCGATATTTTATCATGCCAATGCAGTCAGTTGTCGACAGTAAATTCAAGAAATGTTCATGCCATGTCAATACAAACAAAGTTGTATTGGAGATAGAGAAACATCTATTAATCCGATGAAAAATCGTAGTTTCAAGAGGTTGCATGCAGCTATCTAAGAAATAAAGCAGTTGCCTTTCGTGGAATAGGATTGTTAAGTAATACTAATGAATCTAACATGAAAACTCTTTCAGAATTCAAATGTCAAGAGCTGCAATAGAGATGCAATGTTCCCAAGCCTCATCAAAAATAATGCAATATTTTCCTCCCTTAATCAAGTACACTAAATGCCCGATAATCTTGCAATTCAATGTGTTCACATTCTGCCTATTTAACTCAATTGCATTCTTGATTTCTTTGAAAACTTGATGTACAAACGAATATTTTGGAGGTACTCACTATAATTGAGATCCAAGAAAATTAAGCGAACCAAGTAAAGAGACAAATCAATAATAATACAACCGATGTATGCAGGAGGACGTGGTGTAAAGCTGGGAGTCGAAAGGTGAGATCATCATAAAGTGTTGCAAGGCAAATCCCAGAATCGAAGCATCTTTAGTTCATTACCTAAGCACAAGATTCATTTACAACATAATGTATTAGGTAGACTAGGTACTTATATAATAAAAGAAAAAATAGTAAACACTCCCCCTTTTGAGGAATCGTGACCAGTGTTTCCAAATTCTAGTTTTCTGCACGATTACATGTTGTTGATATCACCTTAAGATTACTTGGTTTCATGCCTGTAGAGTGAACTAGAATATTTCAAATTCATCTTGCTTATTAACAGACTCTTAACTTGCTTTTTTGCATATCCAAGAATATTAAAAAATTTGATCTTGCATCAGGGTTAAAGCAGCAAAACTCATATTAAATTTGTATTCTTTTTCTTCTTTTGTCACAGAGGCTGCACCAATTCAAAAAACAAAATCGTAAGTATTACTCATTCAATTATCCTGTGCTCGTTTCTAAACAAAAAATAGAAAAGACCTAATTGTTGTATTCACAAATCCAAATAAACTCTTTTGCCCTAATTTACAACATTTCATGATAAATATTCCTTTTCACTTCTTTGCCATTCAACAACACTCATTTAGTCAATCTATACATTATTGTTCTGATTCGCCTCCTTCGCTTTCCGTTTGAATAGATCGAAACGATATCGCATTTAGTAGATAATGTGACGATCTAAGCCTATGCCTCAAGGATGTTGGATGATTACATGATTCCTTTTGACGATCGGTCACTTCCCTCTTTGGCATTTCCCGGCATCGCTGCGATTTCAATCTTTTGGAAAGCCTCTTTTTTAGAGACAGGGATTCCTTGCTCAATTTTGAGACTCTAAAGGATGAATTCTTATCCATGATCTCCTGATGTGGATGTGCCTCTTTGTTTTCACTCGTTGTCTCGGTCAATGATTCAATTTCGTCCATCACCGCGTGTAAGCCTTCCACAATAGCTGCAAAGCTAGGTCTTTGTGAAGGTTCAGATGACCAGGCTTGTTCGATGATCATCTGGAGGCTCTTTGACTGGACTAATCCTAAATTTGGCCTTAGATTTCTATTTACAACCTTGGCAGCAAATTCCATAGGGCAAGTAATTTCAGCGTACGGCACTTTTTTCGTGGCGATTTGCCATAACAAAATGGAAAAAGAATAGACATCAGCAGGCATGCCATACACTCTGCTACTCTTTGCTACCTCAGGAGCCATGTATCGCGGAGTGCCGGCCCCTCCTGTCATGAGTCGAGGCTTCTTGAACGCACTTGAAGAAGTGTTATCAATAGAGTCTCGTGCAAGTCCAAAGTCAAAGATCTTTACTATTCCATTTTTGTCGAATCCAATATTTGATGGTTTTAGGTCACTTTGGAGTAATAGCAACTGAAGTCAGAATAGGAATACAAAAAAGACAATTGTATCGAACACAAAAACTTACCGAAAGATTATGTTTTCCGAATGAAGATATGCCATGCCTTCGGAAATGCCCAGGGCTATGTCCTGAATCCGACTTCCTAGACAGGAAACTTTCTTGCTCACAACGCGATGCCAAAGAGATCGACTTTCTGCTTGCCATCTTTTGAATCGGTCATCTAAGGTTTCGACGATTAAATCCAGCACAATAAAGAAATTTCCATTTCTCAATGACTCTATCATGTCTCCGGATTTCACGCCCTGCAACTGAATTATGTTTTTGTGCTCAAGCTTTGACAGAATTATAGATTCCATGGCAAAGTCGGATGATGCTATAGTACTGAGTGGTGAATTAATCGTAGTTGGCATCAGTCGCTTTAGAGCATATTGACGATTGTCATTACTTTCATCAATAGAACTCTTGATGGCAACTCGATTTACGACAGAGAAACTTCCTTTTCCTAATTGTTGATCTATTCGAAAGTCGTCAATATTGAATGTTCTTGGAGATCCGATGTCATTTGGGCCGCTGATACTGTTACCATTTGGAGTTAATGATATCCTTAGTCGGTCTACTCTACAAATGATTGCTTCCATATCTGGAGAATGACATTGTATTTCTTGCTCTAATCGCTTCATTATCGTAAAGTATATGGATGTCTATCGTATCGTGCGGAGAAGGATTGAAGTTAGGTTGTTGAAGAGAAATGAGGTTTCACCCTCGTTGAAGATTCCTGGAAAGGGTATATTTTACCCTCTAAATTCATCTGAGAAGTAATGAACCTTTCCTAAATTGAAGTTTCAAGCAATCATCCTTGAATTCATCTCGGATGTAATGAACCTTTGCTAAACATTTGATTCGACAAATCTAGGACTAATTATTGACAATAGCTTAACTAAGAACAGATTTAGAGACAGAAGTTAGATGTCCTCAACAATAATTACTTTTTTAATTGGTGAGATAAAGAACGGGTATTGAAGGCTTCCAAACCTATACTATAATTTCAATAAGAAGTTTGCTTTTTAAAAGCTGATACGTGACTTGAACGAAGAGTGGTGTTCTGTCATTCTTTATGTTGTCGCGTTCCAAATTTCAGTCCTGGTTCGAAACAAAAATAGCGACATGATAATTATGTTTCTTTCGCTCGGCAATAATCGGATGCTTTAATTCGCTCAGATAAACTGAATGAAAGTGCGCGATGAACTTGTGACCTAGTTGTGACAGAGAGTAAAATTTGACTTTGTTGTGAGTGAAGAGTGAATCCTTGAGCTCTAGCCATCGTTACGATTAATTGCAAGGAGACTGTATACAAAGCGAAAAATATTGGATGTATTCGCGTATTTTGGGTTCCGAAAAGTAAATCTTTGCACTTAACATTGAGAATTTTTTCCTGGCATTTTTTCATCATTCCTTTTAGTTTGTTTGCCTTAGTGAATCCATGCAAAGAAAAAAATGGCAATTGCTCCGCTGATAAATCTAGAATGATTCTAAGTTTTTATAAAGGTAACCGTCACGTGACTGAATATAGTACCATTACCAAATCAACATGAGTTTATAAAGCTTGTTTTAAGCTAACAAAATGTAGATCCCAAAAAAATCAAGAGAATATCTGTTTGGAGATATTATCCAATTCAGAGATTGTCAATTTCTGTTAAGAATGCATAAAGTGAAAGAAAAATACAGACGCTCTCATTTATTTTCGATTTAATTCAATGAATTTTCGAGTTGTGGATTCAGAATAAGTTTTACTTCCTCTTAACAGTTTTGATCCATGCTCAAAAATTGGGTATATTATTCTTTTTAATTTCGGAGCTAGGAGTCCCAAAATCTAAATCACAATGGAAACCCTTTCATCATGTTGCAAATAAATTTCCACGCGTACGACGAATAAACTGTGTGACCTTTTCACTTCCAGGATTCAACTTTAAGTTATCTTTTGAAATCTCATCAGACAGCCATTCGCTATCAGCTTGCACAAGGAGTATGACTATTGGACAAGATCTTCTTTAAGAAATAGGGATTACACGCATTTGATGATAAAACTTTCACCACGGAAACCCAGACAATCGTGATATGAGATTTTCAACATTTCAATCAAGCTCATGTGACGGAAATTTGCTCAGCACTTCAAGAAGTATTGAAATAAACCTGATATTGAAGCCGAATTGACTTAGGGGTATTCTCGCACATTTGTTCTCAGATGAACAAGGATAAATGACAACACTTATTTCGTTACGGGTCGCCATTATTAAATGTTAGAATATTTGATTTGATTAAAATTAAGGTTAGGAGTTCGAAAGAAGTGATGACAAGTTAAAGATTTCACTACATTTTGAGAGCTGAGAAAATTTTAGCTTTCGGATAACCAATAGTTAGTTATCTTTCAACTTGATTATGAAAAGCTCTCAAGGAAGAGCAGGTATCTTTACCTCAAAGAAATTGGCATTAAAGATGAATTGACATTTTTAGGGATGATCCTATCAACAATTGGCGGACTTAATAGTTGAATGAATTTGGGATTGTTGTTTAGAAGGTGAGCAGTTGCTATGATTGAGAACAGGTGATGAAAATTCGATTTGATTTAAATATTTAAATCTGAGTAAAAGATCTAATTTAATTACATTACCAATTTAGGGTGGAGGGTTTTTAACTCGTATAAACAAAGCCTGCAAAACTTGAGCTTCTTCTTTTAGACTTTAATTGATTGATTAAGTTATACTTTTTGTTCAGGTTGAGAATGTTTATATTACTTTTTTTGTTTAAGCTATTGCTGGTTAACATGAGTTATGTTAGTTCGATTAGGGTTTTACCACTTTCGTGAAAGTAGGAGGAGTTGTCGATTTGGTGTGACGATTTTACAGCCAAGGCTAAACGTTCAGGATACAGAGATCAAAAAGAAAACAGGAGAAGGCGAAGCTTGATTAAAGATTGTAGAGTTGAATGACATGGCTTACACAAAGGTGATACTTTCGATTTACATGAGAAAAAAGTGGAAAAGGTGTCTTTCGCATCAATCAGGTATTAAGAGCAAGGAGTATGCAGATGGTAAGTCTGCATGGGGGAAACTCAAGAAAACGTGTGATACATTCTATGTCCGTTTACTTTGTTAGTGACAGAGAGAGCCTTCAGGCAGGAGAAAAAATAGCTCCTCCAGTACAAAGGTCTATGAGGCAATGATACATCTAACAAATTGGTTCAACTCATAAGCATCAAGAGTCATTGAGAGCACAGACTCAGGATTGCAGATGTTGCGGCAGAAAATCCTGGTGATATTGTAAGTTTTCATGATCCAAACAGCCATCTGAAGAAAGAGAATAGAGCAAAATGGCGGGAAGGTCATGGTAGCGGAAATTTTTGAAATGTATATAACACAAAAGTTTGGGATGCAATTTTAAAGAAAGACATTCCCGAAAGAAACAAATCTGCAAAAGGAAATGAATCTTCAAGGTCGACTGGAACGGCTTTTTCCAGGCAAGATTGGTGGCATATGCGTACTGTCAACTACCCGGCTTCAATTTCAATGAGCGCTACAATCCTGTCATGTACGATGAATTCTTCAGGATCATCTTGATTGGAATGATGATTTGGAATCTCAAGGCTATGATTACAAACCGCATTTTACACTGTGATTTTAAAAAAGAATCTTCATAGAAATACCAATTGTCATGAAGGGACATGTTATTGAGTGTCTCATTTTAAAAAAGACTATCCATGGCGGCTTGTGAGAACTGATAAACAATTTATGACAAGCTTGCTGAAGTAAGAGAGAGCTGTTGATTTCACTGAAACTTGTTGGATCCTTGTCTACGGTGTCATAAGTAATAGACCTGTATGAAATAAGACAATGAGGACAAGGTACGATGACATAAAGGGTTTCACTTGAAAACTTCACCTAAACTATTTATGTCCTAGTAATCACAGGACACTGGTATTTTCCCTCGAAAATCGAAAATCATGGCTAGCCAGGGATAATGATATGTCATTTTTTGACGGCGAAAATTCCATGGATTGCAATGGCTCCCCGGCGACAAATGATGTTGTTATTGGTGATAGCATTGGCTTATAAGTTCTATGCGATCCCTTTGAGATTTATTGTGGAAAGTCTACTGAAAATGGATAGGAAGCATGATTCATCGATTTGGCTGTCCGGTTCCAATGCAGATGCTACATCGACTCTTGCAAAGAGTGATCCTTACAACAATACAACAACAACAGCAGCAAATACAATTACTTCTGATAATAATTCGGATTCTGATCATGCAACGGGTTCAATCAATCGTCCACAATCGTGTACAGCAGAACAAATCGAACGAATATATGAAAGATTACCAGATTATGAAGACTACTGTCGGACCGGCAAAGATCCTTGGATTAACAATTGTCCAATTTCTATCATCACTGGTTGTCCCGAAACAACATGGTTGGATGAATATTATATTTCTGTCTCAGATCCAGAATTACAAAGAAAATTTTTGGCAATCAATGTGGGATGCAACAAGGGATATGATGCGATACACTTTTTGAGGATGGGGTCCCTGAGTCCAGTATTTGCAAAGAAGACATGGAGCGATGCCATGCCTAGAGATACCATGGGACCAAATTGTCGTCAAAATACAGAATCCGACATCTTGTCTTCTTCCAATAGGACTCCTACGAGTACGAATTTGATTCATGGGGGCATGAGGGTATATTGCATTGAACCCATGCCCTCGACATTCCAGGCGCTTCAGAATGCATCCAATATCACAGGATGGGCTGAGAACCTGAAAATTATCCATGCAGCAATCAACAATGAAGATCCATCGTCTCTACTTTTTCCCAAGCCTAGTATAGACAATCTAGGGTATGAGAAACATACGATAGGCACTGGATGTCCAGAGACCGGTGAAGGTTGTGTTCCCGTTGAAACCAAACGTTTAGATGATTTGATGAGGGATGAAAATTTACTAGGTCAACGAGTCCATGTATTGCTCATTGATGTTGAAGGATATGATTTCGAGGTATTGTTAGGGGGCAACATAACACTTAATGATACAGAATATGTCGAATTTGAATTCAACTGGAGAGGAAAGGTACGTGCATAAGTAACTGCTCTTCGCTTAGCCTCCTCATCTAATTAAAGGGCGGAAAGAATGAATACAAAAAGATGCATACTCACATTCCTATACATCAAAAACTGATTGGATAGTGGGGAGAATACTTTCAATCTGGTGAACCACCACTGAAAGCCGCAATTTCATACTTAGATAATATTGGATTTACTTGTTATTTTCCAGGTAAGCAAGGTGAACTTTGGAGGATCACAGATTGTTGGCAAGATCATTATTCGGGTATATTTTGGTCCAATGTTGCCTGTGTACATCGTGACTTGGCGCCGACCTTATTGCAACGTATGGAACAACGATTTCTAGACATTACAGCAATGAAAGCAATGACGACAATCAATTCTGCATCGGTACCATTACATATGCAACCTATATTCAATGTAACACACTATCAGAAACATAACCTATTACGATATGATGAAATCACCTTAGTGGATCCCGAAGGAAAAAGTCGATACAAACTTGGTATTCAGGATCGTACAATGATAGGAACAACCGAATATGCAACATGTGTTTGGACAGATATTCCTCCATTTATCCTGACAATGAATTTAAGAAGAATCCAAAAGATGATTCAGCATGTGGCATATCAATACAATTGTATACGAATGATTGGAATCCTCGAGAGGCCACCCAATATTGACGTCCCTACTATGATGCAAGAACTTCACCATACAGTATACACTATATCTCAAGCGGGAATATTTCTTGGATTAAAACGACGTCTCCTCATGAAAAATGCACAAGAAGTCTTTTGGATTTGGAACACTACAATTTAGGCATGTAGAGGCTTGGGTAACATGATACGACTCAATAGTTTTTGATAGATGATGTTTATCACATCCAAGAGAGAAAATTATATAAAAAATACACCTATTCAAAAGAATTATATTTACGGTGGAATCGATATCTCTTGGTGCTTTACGTCCTGTTGTTTATAAACAAATAAATGTTAAATAAGTTGAAAGAGATATATTTATGTATTCATTCGTTTCTATTCTATTGTCGTCACTCGCTTTGCTGCTGCATATTCCCACCAGTCATAATGCTTCGCTGCTTTCTGTACAAAATGGAAAATAATTCCAAACAGCACCATCACTAGAACATATACATATGTCGTTTTGGAGGCTACCATCATTACAAATATACAAATACAACATGACGGTAGCACAAAAAGAAGACAACCAGCTACATTCAATGGAACGCGATAAGGACGACGAAGATTTGGTTTTGAAATGCGAAGCTTTATGAATGCTGCATACTCCATAAAAAGGGCCACGCAGAACGAAAAGTTGAGCATTTCAACCAGGGCATCAAAATTGGTGAAGGAAAGGAAAAAGATGATGAATGTTCCGAGCAAAATGCCATTTGTCGGAGTATCAAATCTGCTTCGTCGACAAAAGATCTTAGGAATGAGTCCCCGGTCAGCCATTCCCAATAATTGCCATGCGTCGCCTGACATTTCCGCAAGGAACAGTGCAATACAACTTACAGCGGCGGCCAGAACAGTCCATGACGCTAACCAAACCCCTCCAGTTTCCTGAGCTATCACAGTTAAGTGACCAGCCTTCCATGACTCTTGAGGAGTGTCGCTGACGCCAAGAGCTACTAGGAGCGGTAATAAGTATGACAAAACTACAAAGACTAGAGACATTTTCATGGCTCTAGGAAATACCTGATCCGGATTTTCCACTTCTCCAGCAAAACTTGCACCGACATCGAACGAGTTTAAATTCCAGAATAAATTGTTGACAAAGGGTCTCCACATGATTCCTGCAAATGTGACAGCAGGAAAGAATGTAATTGCATCATCATCAGTATAATGGCCTCCTTGCGAAGGTAATAGAAACCATCGTGAGGGATCAACTTTAGGTAGGCCAAATAATATAAGCAAAAGGAAAGGACTCATAGAAATGATTGCCACAACAATGGATACCTTGCCTACTATTTCGAGACCAGTAAACGTTGTAAAGGCCAACATGGCTGTAATTGCGCAAGAGAAAAGAAATCGAATGTTTGGATCTTCCAAGACTGAATCATTCGTAGTGTCATGGAAAGCCTCCGTATTCGTTGTCGCACCGCGTAAAAACGATGATACATATTCTAAAAAGAGTGATGGATAGATGGCATTGTCTGTCGCACCAGAGACCCAATGGAAGTATCCACATAATAATCCTGCTCTGGGCCCAAATGCTTCTTCTATCCATGCCACAGAACCAGACGGTTCCGGAAATGCAGATCCCAATTCTGCAGTAACCAAGGCTTCTGGTAGCGACCACAGTAACGGGAAAATCGTAAATCCTAAAAGAGAATAAAATGGTCCAGCCGCACGTATAGTGGGCTCGCATCCGAACGGACCACCAGACACCTTATAGAATACAATGATAGCCAAGGATAACGCAGTTAACTTTTGTCGATGGACACCCACCTCTCGAGGCCTCACTGGCAATATTTCTTCTTCCAACACTTCCGTTATGCCTTCTACGACAACTTCTTTTACATCCGATATCGCATCCAAAGTATCCAATACTATACATTCTAACGATAATGTTCTAGTTCGAGTCCGAAAAAAGAGTTGCGGTGAATGCTGTGAAGCATTTGCATTCTCATATGTCGCCTCGTCCTCTTCCTGTTGTTGTGCATGTCCTTCAGATATTATCAAACATTCATCATCTCGCAATTCACGGCGTTCAGGAATCGGTGATAATACTGTACTGAATCCATGAGATTCCATTACCTCG
>CAAAJI010000367.1:42361-52461 GCA_900642245.1 Fragilaria radians
ACCTCATGACGACAACGACGACGACGATGACGACACAAGAGTGATTACGTATCTTGGCAGAAAATAAAATTGAAATGTCGAGCATTAATGGCTCAAGTTCGTTGCAAGGTGTTCTACTTGAATCTCAGCGCCTGGATTTATGGTTTTATTGTAGTTTAATGTTAAGAGTTTAGTTGCTTAGAAGAAGTTTTCGGTTTGTCTTTGAATCTCGTCACAATGCTATCTCAGCGCCTGGATTTATGGTTTTATTGTAGTTAAATGTTAAGAGTTTAGTTGTTTAGAAGAAGTTTTCGGTTTGTCTTTGAATCTCGTCACAATGCTAGACGTTCTATGGAATAAGCGTTGTAATACAATTCCGCTTAAGCTATATTGTCATTTAATCAAGCTTTGCAATGGATTCATGAAAAGGAGATTTTCCTGAGTGATGATAGTTTTTAGAATTCTACTACGTTTGTCTACTATTTCCGAAACCATCATATCAACCTTGTGCGTGGGAATTAAACCAATGATTTAATCATTTGCCGGAAGCCTAATCAGAATTTTAAAGCATTCACCTCAATGGTCATTCTGTTAGTCCTTAGGTGATCGTTCATTCGGCGTATCATTAATTGCCTTCAATGCGTCATCATTACGTAGGCTGGCAACATCGCCACTGAATACTTTAGTCCAACCTTCCCTAGTGATGACATACACATTGATAAAGCCACCACTGAATGCGTCTCGGAATGTGGCATGACGGATTGCTCGGATACCTAGCGCTACGGCTTCTTCACGATTCATTTCGTGGCGTCTTTGCTCCGTGTCAAGAATACCAAGTGCAAAGGTAACTACCCGATCCCACCGAGAACATATCCCCTTCAATTCTAGCCCCTGTGTTGTCGACATAAAAGATTTTAGGACCTAATTCAGGATCGTAGCCCATGATCATGGTACCAATAGATAAGTCGGCTCCTCGAGCTTCGTACAATACATTGGACAACAAACGCGACGCTCGCGAAACCGACATGCGATAGCCTCTGGATAATTCGAAAAGTTCAGCTTCTCCCTTCAGTTTGCGAATCCAGAAACTGCAATCGGCCGCACCACCTGCCATAGTTCCAAGCATGTGACTATTGATAGGAAGAACCTTCTCCACTGTTTTGGATCCAACAAAATTTCCAAGACTTGCTCTTGAATCTACGGCCACAATAATGCCATCTTGGAAGACAAATGAAAGTGTCGTAGTTCCATGTTCAAATAATAGTGGAGGTGTCACACGAGAGCTCATCCCATCAAAGTTAGGTAGTGTAGACTGTTGATTGATTCCTGATGCATGGCTCCATTGAACTGCACCTCCGAAAAAAACCAATAGGGATAATCCCAAGCTCATGGCTCGAGGTTTGAAACTTCCAGGACGCATTTTTGCGACTGCACTTGGACGGAGGGATGACGTGACGTAGGGTCGTCGTTGTTGGGGTTTAGTATCTAAGTTTGTACAACGTTGGAATATAGACGTTGTCATTGAACGAATGGTCGGTAACTGTGGTACACCCGAGTTTTCCGCAATGTGGGAAGGAGAATTAAATGTTTCAATGTTTAACTCTTTTGTTCTAGAACCATCCTCAACATACGTCTTCGCAAATACTGATTTTATTTCCTGACTTACAATGTTGTGATTGCTCTCTTGAATAAAGAACGGATCTTTCTCAAGTGCATGCATCAGATTCTCCGTTCTTGGGTCTGTCATAGACGGTGACCATGCCGCTGCAGTAAACGGAAGAGTAATTTCAAATGATGCATATGTCTTGGCCTTAGTTCCATCGGGAAGTTCAATAATTTCTTTTAGAGGACGTACTGTTATGCTCAACGGACAAACAGGAACCAACCAACCACCTGTTCCAGTTAACTTCTCTCCCCTTTCCATAGCTCCAATCAATTTGGACATCGTATGTTGCCAAACATCCATTTCATCTGCAGTATGAAAGCGAGGAGCTTCATGACCTCGAATGGTGACAATCTGATTAGAGAAAGCAGTGACGAAAGCTTCCGTCAAGTATGGATAATTGATGAAAATGGTAGTTCCGATAAAAGTTTTGGCAAAGACTTCAATCGGCGGCATCGCTGGAAGGTTTGTTGACATGTCTAAAATGGCCGTTTTATATCTACTTTTGGTTCCGTGAACATTAACCCCTACCATTCTTCTCCATAGGGATCGAATTGGTGCCGCTGTTAGAGTTGGAAAACCAGGAGATGGGGTGATCACTCCGTTCAGAAGTTTAGGCTCAAACTTCGCCCTGGTCCTTGGCAAATTGAGAACTTCCGATTTTGCAGTATTTGTAAAGGATTTAAAGTAATCTTCGCTGAGAAACGTAAGGGGTGGCAAAACCGAGCTTTCATTTGGATCATGGTAATATATTCGAGCTTCTTTATTTTGATTTCGTGCAAGTTCTTCCTCACTCAACATATCGGGAGTCACGCGACTGTTGGCAACTTCAACTAATGCATTTGCATCCAGAAATGGCAATAGAACAGTAGCTTCCCAAGGGAAGCGTTTTCCGTTCATGTCAATAAGAAAAGACCTAGGATAAAATTGTGACAGTGGAGAGTCAGCATCCGTCATGAGGGGGCGATAAGGTTCTGGCAATAGCTTTGCTGACGATGGCGGCAAACATCCCATGAGCTGCTCAAAAGGTTTCAGAGGTTTCCCCCTATTTTTCCCTCCAAATCGTATTTCCTTCAAATACTGTTCTATGCCAACCACATCCGTTAGCATTGGTCCGTAGTGATATGGATAATACCATTCCCAGGAAGGACATCCTTCAAAATAATACTTTAGATTCCAAATAAGGCCTTCTACGTAGGATTTACGAAGAGCTCTATGACTTTCGACATCAAATGGAGTTAGTTGAAATTTGTCATAGTAATATCGACCTTTCAAATCTTGGTCATCAATATTTGCTACTGCATGTGAGGAATCTTTCCTGCCTTCATCCTTCACGTCGTTATCACTGAGACTGTCCTTAAGCAGACCGCTCAAACGAGAAAATATTCCCTCGTCCAATTCTTCTTCTTCCGGTTGAAAGCGTGTAGTCAATGGTAACGCGGAGTCAGAAAGGACAGGTTTGATCTTTCGAACTGATTCGTCCGAAAAATTTAGTGATTGCATCATTTCTCGATACTTGGCACGATCCGATTCTTCCTTCATCTCTATGACATCTTGTGACGGTAGGAATTCGGTAAAATTCGACTTGGGTGCCTTATTTTGCATGCGTTCACGATCGGCAGTTGCTAATTGACGTTTCCCTTGATAATATGTGGACTCATGAGCACCGAGGTCACGGAGGAATGCCTCCAATCGTTTCCCACAAACAATGGTGCCACTTTCCGTGAGATATGGATTTTTGGAGCTATGTCGCCACATCTTGCGATGTTTCTTGTAGATGACAAATATCAAATCAAAGGCTCCATCACCGATATCAATGGCAGGCATGTGTGGAAGAAAGTCGTTCCCAACAATAAAGGTTAAGAATACAAAATCATCAATGGTATTCTCAAGATTGAAGTTGCTTTTTGGAATTGCTGGGGTAGTCTCAAATTCAAACATTAAATAATCTCGTAGGACACTCATATGTAACCATTCAAAGTGACAATTTTGAGTGTATACTTCGAGACCCATCGAAGTTAAGATGCTACGTTGTTTTTGACCAAAAATGATTTTTTCTCGGAGGATACATAAGTTGGGCTCATGAGTAATCAAAGAAAGTAGAATAAGATCCGCATCTTGACCCATAATCGCGTGTCGTAGATTGGGATTGTAATCTGGCCGTGCTCGTTCTTGTCGCATAAATTCCATGATTTTGTGCTCTCCTTCTCCCGGAACATTCGGACCTGAAAAGTATACTTTTAAATTCTTCCATTTGGGATCTGTGGATATCTTGTATTGAACCCAATATTCCAAATAATCGATACATTTCGCAAAGAACTCTGTCCCGGGTGTGATGCAACTAGGATGAAATTCATCTTCATTACCCTCTTCTGAAATATTATCCTCATCGGTTGCTTCCACCTTTCCAGATTTTCGTTTCTCAAAGAACGACTCTAACATTTCGTTGGTGATATTATTGTTGTCTTCGAGAGATTGAGAATCAGATCCCCCTGGCTGACGGTCCGTATAGGCATCGTAGACAGATAGTTCTAATTCTTCAGTCCCTCCTCGATATCGCCGAGCTCGTTGTTGATTCAACTTTGCACGTGGTGCTACACCATCAATGGCTAGGTAGACTAGTTCGGTTGGTCGAACGATATCGGATATGACACGATCCAAATAATATACGACATTGGCAAATATTACTTCTTCCGATACACCGGTAGACTTGCCATTGTTATGTGAACAACCGTGAATGATTCCATTGCAATCAATATATAGACGATCAATTTCAGGAGGTAATCCACAAGTACTGAGTGGATCAGGAGATATTAATGGTTCATCCAATGCTTTGCCGGGGAAATAACGTTCATGTGTTTCAGGATTAGGGAGGAATGCTTGACGTTGAAGTATTTTGGGATATCGTTCACTTAACCAGCGAAAGAACTTTGGTACACCCATGATTTTTTCACAAAATGCAACAATACAGAAATGGTATGGCGGCTCGGGGGACACAAGTTATATATCGGGAAAAAGTTTCCAATTGAATCCCATCCACCCAAAAAAAGAAAGATTCAAAAATACTACTGCTTTGTAGAACAACAGTATGAGTGTGAGTCACCCAATCCGCAAGAATATTTACTTTGCCTTTTACATTACCAAGCGCACGATAATTCTCTAAATCCAAGCAATATCACATTTGGACGAAAATGATTGCAAAATAAGCCCTAAAAAGTAAATAAAAAATTCATATTTGAAACAACAAGTCTAACAAAGCAACAATTATATGATAGGAAAGCACAGACAATATACTGCATTCAACAGCTATGTTATAATCATCTATTTTTGTGGTTGACGTATTTGATCAAATTGCAATAATTAAAATGTGTAATTACTCTTCAATTTGATGTTTCCAGTTGAAATGATGTTCATTAACTGTTTCTAAACAATCCAAGGTTTACATCCAATTGAAAGAGCAGGAAGAGTTTCTCGGAAGTAACCTCCAAATAATAGAACTTAAGTTCCAACACTCTTAATAATGGTCTAATCAAGGCTTCTATCACAAGGTTGGATGTTATTGATTCTTATCTCAATGATGCAGTGCCTGTATGATTTTTGTTCGGATACCAACATTACAAGTACTTGCTTCATTTACTTTCAAAGGAGCTACTATATTCCTTAATTCACTGACATGATACCAATCCATTACTTCTCATGAAACGTTTCCTTGATCAACTGACATACTACCAATCCACTAGTTGTCATTGCCATGCATTTTGTACCCTTACTCCAAATGGATTTCTATGTTGCGTTATATCAATAGGCCTTGCTCATACCACCTGGACCATCCATGTACTCTTGCATTACCTTGCGATGATAATACAATTTTCTTATGATATGCAGCTCAGCATGGAATATACAAGTTACAACGTAAACGAAGCATTAATGCGATTTAAGGCTACATTGTATTACAGATCATGATCACAAACCGATCTTTGAGCCAAGAGCTTTGTGGTCTTGGAGTCTTTGTGGCACATCAATAATTCGATGGACAATAATTCAACAATCAAACCTTAACTTTATTCAGTTTTTACCTTTTGATGATAAATTCAAGTAGACACCAAATTAGGCTTAAGCACTGATCCACAATATGTTGTGGAATATTATCTACGAAAGATTTATTCAAACAAATACTGAATTGTATGCTCAACTTAAAAACTCAAACTGGCACTAAGAAGTTGTTTGAATTATTCCTTTTGGAAAGAATTGTCGACATGAAAAGAGAATGATATACATAAAAGCCATGATTTATTCTTAGAAATCCACCACCGCATCTTCAAATTGAAATTATAGGTATTTGCTACATCTTTACCATCTAGCGGCACAGTACATGCCTCTACAAATGAAGATTATGAATGGCATCTTTGTTGTATTTTTCCTTTGGAACAAGGGAATCATGAACCCTAGAAGAAGAGTCAATGAGGGAAAAAGATAGTTTGTTGTGTTGAAGAAATACAATGTCTATTATGTTGTAGTATACCTTCACCATATTTGTACCTTTAATCATACTATAACAATGAGGTTATCGCGTATGTATTCCAAAGAAATGAATGCAGCACAAGTATAGTTTGCAAAAATGCATGAATTCTTACGTTATGACGCTAATTGATAAATTCAGATATCTAACATTGACTTCAATAACATATCGTGCTCGTAAAGTGCAATCCAGTGTGTTGCATACCTTTACATTTTCAGGCAACTTTCTTCAATACAGTTATTTCTTGTTTCTCGTGGATGGTTATGCTAGTATAATGTAATACAGTATTGCATACCAAAACAATTCACACTTTCACTCAACTTTCTTAACCCCTCGCATTAGAAGTATTGCCATAAAAAGGATAAACTTACGAAATTCTTTATGTCGCATGAATCTTCGATGATTAGGGAGACGTCCACAATGCCAATCAAAGCGTAATGTCATACACAAGAAGTTACCTCTTCGAAAATGACCTCTAATGCGTCCAAATTCTAGAATGATGACATACAAATTTGCTATTATGTTGGAAAAGAACAGAAATGTTGTGCCACGAGGATATGGTTGAAGAACGGCATGACGATGATTCCAATTTTCTTGATCGACCATATCAATAGCAACGTCTATGGAAATAATGCATAGGCAAGGTTGAAGTAGATACATCCAAACGAATGAAACAAAGGAAAGGTTTCCAGAGTTTACTTGTTCTATCCACCACATTACAAGACTGTTCAGGAATGTAAGAACCATAGTCTCACTAGCATTTGGCCAGGAACGGAATGTATGCTGAGGAAATCTGCGAAATAGGGCGCTATCCCCAATCGCCCAACAGTAAAAGTGCCAGGACAATGACCAAAACCCACCCGACCAAAATGGATGCTCAACAATAGCATCCGGTGCTGAATAGAAGCTACCATCTACGAACCAATCCTTCATTCGCAAGCAAAAATCGACATCTTCCCCTCCTCCTGTCTTGGCATAATCAGTATCGAATAGGATGTAGGATCGTCGTCGGACCAAGATATTCGCTGTGACTCCCCAAGCGGGTTGATGATAAATGGGATTTTGAGCAATTTCGAACACAAAGGTTAAGTAGCTCATTAGAATTCCAGCATGAAGTAATGACAAATTAGGAGATCTAGGGAAGCGAACCATTCCAATAAGACCATGAAATTTGGAATTATCATTGTCTAAAGGATCATTATTCTCCTTTGTAAGGTGGAATAGGGCTTTGTCATATTGATATAAAAGATCCTGTGAGGGAATGACATCATCATCTAAGAATAGCATGTATTCAGCAGAGCTTATAGAGATTGCATGATTGCGACTAGCAGAGGCACCACTGTTTACGGGGTTCACCCGCACACGGATATTGTTTCGTCCATCAATCGCCCTTGTGAGGATGTTTTCCAGATTTTTCGCTGCATGCGGTAAGGACTCAACGGAATTTTCATCACGAAATCGTTCAAGGAGTAATGCAGGATTGTCTACAATTATAAGGAAACAAGTCCTCCAATTATCAGGTACATCCAGTGAACAAATGCGTTTAAGGTACTCAAAATCAAGTCGATACGTGGGTATTCCAATATCAATGATAGGTGACGGTACCAGATGACACTGGTGTTGACGGATGATACGAAGATCTTCCAATACAAAGTCACACCATCCTTTGGCATGAACGCGTTGATATCTAGCGACATCAATGTCAGAGCCACCTTGAAGATTTTGTAGGATAGCATGTTCCATTTTAGGAGCGGCGCCATATCCAAGATAAAGACGATGTAAATACGGGTCTAAATCCTGGTTGATAAAGGTATCAATTCGATGTGCTGGGATCAAACCTCCATAGATTTCGGCATGAATTCTTCCACTGGAAAGTTATGAAAGTGAGACATGGGTTAGACATTTATCAGGTTCTCCATCAATGGACTCATGATAAACTTACATCACTGGAAAAGTAGGAAATCCCGGGAAGGTTACATCACTCCACCACGGACAACCAAAGAATAAACTACAACTAAGTTTCTCCGAAATATCCAAAAAAGATCTGTAAGTACATCTATAGTGACACTCTGTCATTATGTCGATATCATCTCCAAGAAATACAACCCAATCAGCACCAAGTTTCCAAGCTTCTGATGCCAGCCTGTTCCATATCTTACATATTGGGATCGGTCCATCTGCAAATTTTTCATTTCTTATGACAGCACATTTCCGTACTGGCTTTACAATGCAGGAGTTGATTGCTGAAATGAGTTCAACTGCAGAGTCCGTGTCCCATTCATCGTCATCGATGCCTAGAATAACAAAGTACGTGCAAAGTGGATCCTTCTCAAGTTGCAATAACATCTTCATGATAGAATTTCGCTTTTTCAATGCCTCCTCGCCGGATGACACTCGTAGTGTCAGGAGAATACCCTCCACAGGAAGTGCCGGATTGCAATTAGGGTTACCAGCTTTCTGGAATGCATCTTTCCATTCCCTCGCGTTCTTGTTTTCGAAAATATTCGATAGGATTGGCGCCCAAAGCTCTTCAGGACCTTGATCCTGATTTAACTTTACAATTTTGCACACAATGGATGACTGCAAAGACAAGATTCGAGCTCTATGTTTCTCAGCTCGAATTTTCAAGAACTTTCCAAGTTGATTTCGCTCATGAAGTGTGAGATTGCACCTGGATTCTAAATCATGACGTACCCAATGATGAAGTTCCGACTTTACTATTTCATTTATGTTTTCACGCCAAGTACACACAAAGACTATATCCAATCCTTGTTTCTTGCCAGATGTTACCAAAGAAAGGATATGTTCCGTCGGCAGAAAGGCCAACAGAGCGTACCATCCGTCGCAAAGCAAATCATACTCAAGGATATGAGTCAGGCATTTTAATTGTCCACCATTATTCCACCAATCTAATACTGCGATCTCAGGTTGTAACAACACACCCCTTAGTGTTGAAGCATCCAGATCAGTCGAGAATGAATCTCGAAAGGGTTTTAGATCCCTATGTAAGAAAGCTTTCGCCAGGGTTGTTGTACCCGAACGGTAGAGGCCTAAATTGATCAATATCTTCCTCTGCGTCATGGATAATATGATAGAGGTATTTTGATTTCATGTCATCATAAAAGAATTCAAAGTATACACAGATTTGATACCAGTGGAAAATTTCCCAACTATACCAACAAAGTTACAGAAGATCAGTTCAGCGCAGTAATGTATCGTGACCTGAGCAATGGACATTCAACTTGATCAAATAGAATTTTCAATTATGGAGACTTGCTTGAATAGATATATATTCTATACACACTTCAGAGTATAAGTATAATGTAAGACTGCCGGCAAAAGTGGCTTGTAGGTTTGGACAACATATAGTTATGGAAATATTAATTTCGCGTGATGACTCCTTCGGAGAGGATGATACAGGTGTCATGGTTCCCATTGATTATCATAAACTGTACTCTAATTTAAGGATTTGCACTAAAAGCTCTAAGGCAGTCATACACTCTCCAAAACTTTCTGCTATATAGTCCATGCATATTTATATTCACACGAAATTAGTAATTACTATTCTTCGCTCCCTCATAATTGTAGAAGGACTTCAAGATTTCACAGCTATGTATGTTAAAATCTGTATTAGGTTATTTCTCCTTCTTTCATTTACTAGCAATTGGAATTGTTATTCCTCTCATTCCTTGTTCCCTCTTGTTTAATCTTTCTCATGTCGTTGTATTCCTTTGCAATTTCGCAAGTATTTTTTCGAGACAAGACGAGACTATTTCCTTTTCTTTGCATCGAGGGTGACTTGAATGACATACCATATATTTATCCCTTCAACAGTTCAATGTCTGAAATCATCCTGGGCATGCAGTATTCTTGAGTTTTCACTTGCTCGAAGTGGATATCCTGGCTTGTTTGCTTCTCTTTTCACTGGCTTCAATCCTA
>CAAAJI010000369.1:0-16099 GCA_900642245.1 Fragilaria radians
AATGTGGCAATTTCAGATGCCGTGAAAGAGATCAAATTTTTATATTTTCTTCTTCAAGACATTGGGATTGAGGTGGACTTACCGATTGTGGTCAAAACAGGTAATATCTATGCACTATTTATGTTGCAAAATTCTTCGACTGGCGTAAGAACCCGTCACGTGGATATCCGTTTCATTGGGATCGTAAAGGTGGAATTTGTAAAATCAAATGACAATGATTCCAATATTTTTACAAAGAGCGTGAAAGATGAGGGGTTATTTTTGCATATTTACCAGGGTTCGGTGAGATTCTTATGCAGATTCGGTTAATAAACAAATTAAAAGTATTCTACTCTAGAAAAAATAAATCAATGGTTGAATGTACTTTATTTTCTTATTTTTAGTCCAGTAACATCAATTTTTGTTTGATACTTTTCTTAGTAGTTGTTGTAAGGTTGTTGCATATAAGGTTGCGCGGGTGGCGCGCCATATTGCTGCTGAGGGGGTGGTGCACCGTAGGGATTGGCGGGAACATTTCCATACGTCAACTGAGGTGGAGGAGGTACTCCGTAACCCTGCTGAGGCGGAGGAGCACTGTAGGTATGTTGTTGAGGGGGAGCCCCATAACTCTGCGGTGGTGGAGCACCATAAGGAAGCGGAGCCCCAAATTGATTTGGTGAACCCCCGTAGGCATTTGGGGCCGGAGGACTACTACCATATCCCATTTGGGACTGAGGAGCTCCGTACGATGGAACAGCAGATGGCGCAGGGGCGTCGAAACCAAGTAAATCTTGAACTGGTTGCGGCGCTACAGGTGGCGCAGTTGATTGAACAGCTGCTGGCGGCTCACGATTGTAATCGGTATGCTGACTTGGTGCACGAGCCTGGCCAGTAGCATTCGCTCTACCAGAATTGCTGTATGGATCATTCTCGCGTACAGGGGCGGCAGAATTGGGATTATTACCCCTGTCACGCTGCTGGGACAACAGAACCCTCCGAATACCTTCGTGCACGGGTTTTAGTTGGGATAAGTTTGGTGAAGAAATTTTTATTGGATTTCGAGCAACTGGCAAGATTACAATGTATTTCCAAGGATGAAGCTTGTTCTTATATTTCACCATTTGCGGGCCTTGCCAGTCATTCTGAACGCGTGCACCCTGTAATGAGAATTGCTTCACTTTCACAGAAACGGGACGTCTGGCTTGTGTTTCAATCACTGCAATATCATATTCAGACTATGAAAGTGTGAGCTAACTTTATTAGCTATTGACGAAAAGGGGTTCCAATTACATACCTTGCTTCGATACATGTTCATCATCCAAGGTTGAGCAATAATACCCCCTATGACAACGTACTTAGGTTTCCAATCCTTAGCGCTATTTGGGGCTAAAGTATCTTTTGTGTCATACTTGACCATATGCTCCCCTTCAGCAACTACGATATCCGAGGGTGGAACATAAAAAAGAAGAGGCAATGGTCGAGGCCCTTCTTTGATTAGACGCGAGGCTTCCTTGGGATTCTTAACATCGACACCGTTTACTTTAAGAAGAACGTGACCTAATTCAACACCTGCAGCTCTCGCAGATGACCCTTCCACAATAAATGCGACAACAGGACGTTCAGCCAATATATCGACTGTCTCGCGATCCGTGTTGAGAAACAATGAATCGGTCAGCTCTTGAGGTTTGAAGAACATGACACCTAAAGTAGGAGTAAAAATCCGTGCATCATACCACTCTCCACCAGGAGGCAAGTCAGATTCATTTTGACGGTTGCTTGTGCCAGGCTCTGTTGCAACAATCGCCGTATCAAGAAGACCATCACTGTTGGTAGGAAAAGGAGCAGGGTTGTTGGGAACAGGTGGTGCAAATCCCATGTCACCGAATAAATCTCCCGAAGGAGCAGGTGCAATACTTGTCTGGTAAGGAGGCTGCTGTTGATGAGGTGGAGGATTTCCATATGAAGATGGAGGAGCTCCATACATCGCCACGGAAGAAGGTTGCGATGGTTGCGGTGCTGGGGCGGATTGAAAAACAGAGAATGGGTCAGCTTGTGGAGCCGCTGGAACAATCGCACCATAAGAAGGATCAGGTTGTGATGGTGGTTGGTATTGCTGATGTGGAGAGTGCGATCCCCAAGGATCAGCGACAGATTGAGGAGGAACTGAAGAATGGGGAGCACCGAATGGATTTACTGCTTCAGATGCCCCATAGGGATTGGACTGTTCTTGAGATGTGGGAGGAGGTCCAAATCCATTTTGATGGGAGGGAGAGTGAACACCTAGCGAAGGTCCAAGTGCATAAGGTGATTGCTGTGGTTGGGTGGAGGGAACAAGTGCTTGTGAAGCAAAAGGATTTGATTCCTGAGGAGGGGGTGGAGGTGCCATTTGAGGAGGGCCCCCAAAGGGATTATTTTCCCCAGTAGGTGCATAATGAGATTTTTCAGGAGGCGCGCCATACGGTTGCGAGGACGCATAATCAGATTGATGGACTTGCTGCATTGGTGGTCCATATTGATTAGCACCATATGCACCATTCATTTGCGATGGAGCATACGACTGCTGCTGTGGTGGCTGCTGAGAATAGTTTGAATAAACATTTTGCCCAGCCCCTTGAGGTGGCCCATAAGGATTGTACTCATTGGTAGGAACTGGAGGAGGCGCGCCATTGGGTAACGCACTGTGGAGGTCAGTCGAAAATTGATCAAATGGATTGGACATTAGAAAACTTGATGAATGAACTTGTTCAAGCGATATAAGATTAATGAGAGATCTTGAAGTAAACTAAATAGACTCTCTCTTTCAGATTTCTATCAACTGACAGGTGCAAATACTAGAAGCAAATGTAAAATGATGAATGCCTCGCTGTAGCAATAGAAGGTTAGCAAAGTTAGTGATAAAATCTAAGTTCCGTTGACTTATATCATTAAATTGGTACGAATCGTACGAAGACTACGAACGATCACCAACGTAGACATCCTACCGATGGTACTCCCTAAAGCCTCCCTCCTATGATTATTGGCTAGTAACATGGATACAAGCAAAGAAATTTGGGGCATTTAACGCCTAGTTCAGATCCTACACCTTCTACGCCATTATGTCATTTTAGATCCGTTGGGATAAAATTGGGCCTGAAATTTTGCGCGCTCTCAACGCTGCAAGTGTATCCGTTGAAACAGGGGGACCGAACCCTGACTCTCGTGCCGTGGATGACGAACAAAAGTCGCAGTGTACCCTTCCTACTTACGTCCAAGGATATGTTCATGGAAAGAGACCAAATTGGATTTTTTGGCACCGCTTTTGGAAAATGAATGTAAGTGAGTATCAAAAGAATCCTCCAATTGTTTTTATATTTTACTTTAGTCGATAGCCCGAAAAGAAATGTGTTTCTTTACTATAGATCAATTTTTTGAAGAAAACAATGTTGTAGTATCATAATTCTACCAACTCAATCTAGTCTAGCATAGACTGCATTAAATTTCCTCATGTCATGGCATGCTAACTATCGTTTCAGATGAATTTAAAATCACTTCATTCTCACGTTACCAGGATTAGTAACAAAAGAAAAAGGATCAAGACATTGACTTAGGACAGCAATGCTCCAACTGTTGCTTTTGAAGAATAGTGGGATTCCAACCTATTCCATTCTTGCTTCGTCACCTTTCCTTTCTTCACTTCTTTGATATTAACAAAAGAATTTTGCGTATGTAACAGAATGCTCCTGCCTTGTGAGTTTCAAAACATTAATTTTAATTCAATACTCAGGGAAACGCTTTTGAGGAAGGATGAATGACATTACATATTTCTCTTTAGCAGCAAAAGTCTCACAATCAAAAATACTATAATGCTGACATCTTCTCTGCCCTAAAGATCCTTATAAATTGTATGAAGCATGCCATCATACGTGATATGAAAATGCTAGGAATCAGGAGTTGATTGAAGATTTCCAGGCATGCTAATCTGCTAGATTGTCAGTGCCACTGACAAAAGCAAGTCTGGGTATGCAATCTTGCATGAAATCACTGGCAACACGTGTACAAAATGTCAACCTATTTGTTTTCTGTCCACGCAAAATATACTAGGAAGGGGAGATAGCTTTCTCAGAACTTCTCTATGTAATGTGGTGACGCATTAAATTTCAGAAGTTGCAAGGGGCATAGCAATATATTTCAAGTCAGCATTAGCAGAATCCATTTTCTCTGCTTGCCCACTCACCTTAGAAACACGTAGTTTTTCTCCTAAGTCGGTAAACAATGTAAATTAGGTCAACTTGCACAATTCTAAGTGTGACTAAACATTAATTGATCACAAAGGTTCATATTGCGTGCATCAATAAGAAACGGGATATATTGGTATATTTAACATAGATCTTGTGCTTGTTTCTAGCTTTTCATGCGTATGATGAATTAAACTTTAAGAAAGGTAAAGGAAAGGAAACAAGATGAGATTTTATTTTTCTCCAAAAATCTCACTCACATCGGGGCTCACATGCATTTTGCTAAATTTGAGTATGAAATTATGTACGTATCCTTATTGACTTGACATATCAGGCTTCTATGTCACCAATAACTGGATAGATGGTTTAAGCCTTTGAAAAAATTTGTAGTGGAAAGATTGAAAGAGTTCAATGAAGAAATGCAAGCATTTTAAAGGATTGAAATTCTCATCTCTTTGCTTACATGAATAGGTTACTATCTTATCCCCAAATACATTTCTGTGCCAAAGATTGATGGAAATGTTTTAACAGTACAAGGTGTTCCTTCAACTTTTACCCACCAATCTCATCAAACCTAGTCATTAATAAATCAACCTTTAATATCAAACGGGCCCTTACCTAGCTCGCATTATTGAATCAGTGTTTGACATCAAGTCTCAATCATGAAGAACATTGCTCCGAACGACGTCGTTAGTGATTATTTGAAAAACAAGAACGGTTGAGTGCAAGTACAAGTAGGCCAAATATAGAAATTCCCATATCAACACATCGACATGAAACAAGGATTGACATTATCACACTTCCTCCACAATGAACTCGAAATCAAAAGGAAATAATGCTGACAGTTATCGAGATACCTCAAGTAGCACAAACTATGACTCTCAATTTTCTGGCTTTAATGCAAAGTCTCCGAAAGCTAAATCAAAGTATGATGAACGTGGAGAGAGAAAAATGCGTTTAAACTATAGACCTATCTTCTTCAATTCGGGAATGAAAACAAAGTCAGTGAAAGGAAAGAAGGCTAGCGGAATAAGCTTGCGAAATAAGATAACTCGTGGAAGCAAAGAAGATGATTATAACAGTGATGAGCTGTCGAGGAACCTTATTGACGATCAGTCCACTTCTTCGCTTGAATTGAAGGACGAAGTGTCATTTCCACAACACTCTTCGTTTTTCAACTCATTAACTTCTTCGGCACCCAATATATCTGAAGTATCATTTAATCAAAGTGAACACAACAACGGAGAAAAGCATGAAGCGATAAGAGCTTCTTCCTCCCATTCTTTGCCGAATATTAAATCGCCTTCCTCTGGGCGCAAAGGTTTCCAATCAAAGGAGCGTAAAGAAAAGTTTCATAATCTAGAGGAACACGTTGTAAGCGAGGCATTAAATGAACAAGTAAACAATTTTGATGGATTCGTTTTTCCAAGTTTTCAAGGCCACGACTCAGGGGATGGTGAGTTATATCAAAGCAAGTTTTACTTTTCACGACTGGACACACCATCGATTCAACGTGCCAATCATATTGAAGAAGGACAGGCAAATGATGATGATGCAAGTATGACTCAAGACCTTTACATGACAAAGCAGCTCAAAAAGCACGAAACAAAAAAATCAAAGATGCAGAAGATCTCGGAGCTTCTTGCCGATAAAAAGAAATGGTCTATTGAAAAGAAAGCTTTAAGATCTGAAATATTGAAGCAATCAGATCAAATATCGGATCTTCAAGCACGCTTAAAGGAATTAGGGTTTTTACCCAATGAAAACCGTTCATTACGAGACATGGATGATGAAGATGTTACTTGTGGCAAAACAGGAATAATGAATTCACCAAGAATAGGATTAGTGGGCAAAAAATTATTGTCAAAGAAAAAGAAACTCGAATTCGACAGTGATAGTCCGAGTCCAGAATATTTTGAGAGCATAACGGATGATCCTGAATCGATGGATTTGCAGGAAGGATACGAACGCCCAATGAAACAAAAAGAATTCTGGGAAACAAGTTTCATTGAAGACACTGATGGCATGGAAAATAGACCAAATAATTATGATGAAGATTCTTTTGATCGAGAATCTTTTCAACATAAGCGATCCTCAGACAATTCTTCAAATGCAGAGAATGAGTTGATAGTGTCACTTCGTAGTGAAAACAAGGTACAAGTTGAAAAATACAACAGGCTGAAAGGCAAACTTGAAGAGAACATGAAGCTCATACATGATTCGGAGGATATGAAGGATAAAATCTTTCAATTGACATCACTCAATGAGGATATTTTCGCTCAACTTGAAGAAAAGGAGAAAGCATTATTTGAAATTCAAAAATCTCATGATGCAATTGTTAAATCACAGGAGTCGTTGTTAGACCAATCAGAGGCACATCGTTTTCAACTGATGAATGATCTTGAATCTTTGAAATCTAAGGTAAAAGAATCTCAATCCGAGGCTATGGGACAAAGCCATCTTCCAACATGTCGAGCTTTTCTTTCGGATCTCGAGGAAAATCATCATGGAATGAAACGAGTGAAAGCAGCTGTACTAGACTCAGCACTGCTGCCCGCTGGAACCGATCATGATTGCTTGAAACTTCCTTTGTCTAAACTTGATTTGAAAGATAAGCACACCATAGGTTCTTTCGAAGTGAATCAAAATGAATGGCGTGAAAAAGTGTGCCTGGAATTGGAAACTAAATTTAAGGATTCTGGAAGTATAGGGTTGGGACCAGTGATCGATCTAAAGTCAAATAATGTAACATTAAATTCTTCTCTTGAGTCAATCAAAATGCTTTATCGTGATACCAAGGAAGAATTTCAAAGTCAGATTAAGAAAAAGAACATGGAATTGGAAGAAATGACAAAGGATCTCGAACTCTGCAAAGAAAGATACATCGAATCTGAAAAGGCAAGAAACGATTTAAGCGCTGAAGTTTTAACTCTACGAAATTCCATCGAAGAACTTCGAAAGCGTCATGCAAATTCAGAATCACAAGCGAGGGTGGAAATCGAGAATCTAACAACCAAACTGTACGAAATGGAAGCGGAGGAATTAAAAATGTCAAAACTTCAAAATAAAGCTAGTATGAGTATATCAGAAGAACTAAGATCAACAAATGCAGAATTAGAGATTATGTTCCAGCATAACGAAAGAGAAGAAGGAAAGGAAAATGATGATTTGAGGTCAAAGGTTATGTCTTTAACTGCTGCAATCGACGAATCACAACTTCTTCTCGATGACACAAAAAGACAATGTAAAATAGATATTGAGAAAAAGTCAGCCGAATTAGATTTGGTTGTCCAGGAATTAGAATCTATCAAGATCAGAGAAAACCATTGTGTGAAACGAAATCATGAACTAAATGATCAGATTTTCTTTTTACAATCTTCGCTCGAAGAATCTCGCAAATTGTGCCAAGTTGCAGAGAAAGAACTGATAGAAGCAAAGTCAAAATTACACGACGTGGAAGCTAACTGGAAAGAGAATAAAGTCCAGACTAATGTGCTAGAAAAATCAGTAGCAAATTTAACTTTAGCAATTACAGATCTACAAGTGAAGTTGAAAGAAGATAAAGCAACGTCACTAAACACAGAGAGTGATTTAAAATCACAGGTATTTAAGTTAAGTTCTTCTCTCCAGGATTTACAAATTCGTTACCAAATGGAAAAGGATGAAAGTGAAAGAAAGATTGAGAGAAAAGAGGACGAATTAGGCAAGGCGTTATTTGAGTTAGAGCGCTACAAGATACTAGACACTGAATCCGAAAAAATAATTTGCGATCTAACCGTTAAGCTATCGGCCTTGCAAACATCAGTGGATGAGTCTAAAAGGCTGAGTCTATTCTCAGGATCGCAAGCGGAAAGCGAGCTAGTTGAGGCAAAGGAACAGATACATGCATTGGAAACAGACTTAAAAGAGGCAAATGTCCAAAATAAGCTTCTCGAAAGCATGGCAGAAGAATTAAGGGCTACTAATGCAGATTTTGAAGATGAGATTTCTGGGCTTTTGAAGGAACAAATTGAGTTAAGAAAAAAGACTAGGAAATTGATATCGGAGTTAAAAGAAGTCAGGGAGCGAGCAAACTCAGAAAAAGAATTGGAGGATCGGCTAGTTGAAGTCGAAGAGCTATCGCTTGATCTTAAAAGGAAAAATGAACAGCTTCAACAAGAGCTTGCTCAAATGTCCAAGGAAAAAGAAACACTTCAGGATCAAGTAGAAATACTACAGAAGCATCCCTCTGATACGAATGAAGCAATCTCAGCCCTGGAAGATCTGCTAGAAGAGTACGAAGATCTTCAAAGTGAAACAGTCAAATTGAGTACAACTGTCACAAGACTAGAAAGAGAAATTGAAAAAGTAAAAGCGGACTACCGAGAGCAGAAAAGCTTTGCAGATCGTACCCTTAAAGAGCTCGAAGAGGCCAAAAAAGAAAGCATGCTCACACAGGAAAATCTTCGAAATTTTGAAAATTTGAGGAATGAAAACAGTGAACTTCATCGAAGAGTAATGGAATTACAAAATCAAGTTGAAGAGATCCAATTGGAAAAAGCCGGTCTCATAAAATCTTTGGATTTAAAGGAAATTGACCATGGCAAAGCGTCTGCTCGTCTCGAGGTCTTAGAAAATGAGATACAAGTCAAAGATTTAGAGTCAAAAGAGCTTTGTTCAAGGCTTGAGAGTTATCGTTCCAAACTTGAAGAAGAAAGTGCCAGGTTCTCAACAGAGCGAAATATGTTGATGGAACAAATTCATAATTCAAATTCTACATTGCAGGCGAAGAAATCTATAATTTCCTGTCTCCAACAGGAAATCGAAATGCTAAAATGCAGCATAGCCAATCTTTCGAGCAAAATGGACGTGATGATCATAGAGAAAGATTGTCTGAAAGCCACATTGAGTGAAAAAGAAAAGCAATCGGTATTAAAACAAACGTTGCTGAAGGAAAACATACCAAAGTTAGAAGATGGAACCATGAGTCAAGATGTTGAAAACAAAGAGAGAGTGTTTTTAGCTGCTGCTTTACTCCCTGATGCACGATACGAAACAACAATGAAAGAGTCAGATTTTGAGAAATTAGAAGGTGTCGAGAAGTGGAACATTGAGAAGGCAATTCTCCTCAACAGAATAAGAATTTTGGAGCAGATAAAAGATGAATATTCTTGTAAAGAAAAGGCTATCTTCGGAGATTTGGAGGTTATATACGCCGAAAGCAGTAGAGACATATTTGCAAGTCAAAAAAAATCCACGTTGTCTCATGAAGAAACAAGCTCAACAGAAAAGGCTTTTTCATCACAGTCTTTGAATATTAAGATGGAGTCAACTTATTCAAGGCTTACTCGCGAAGTTAGTGATTTTCTTGTCGTCATGGAGAACATGCAGCAGCCGAGAAGTGAAGCCGCACTTGAAAATGATAAATTTGACTGGATGCGATCTCAACTCATTGGATTCATACAAGATCGTGGTCGCCTAATCACAGCGTTGTTCATTGCAGAGAAGAAAATTCACGCGTTCAGTGTTTCTTTATCAAGTTCTCTTCATCTGAGGAAGAAGAACCGGGAGATATCCGAAGACATTAATCACGAGCATTCAAAAAATCGGGGAAAATCTTCAAAGAGTGATCAAGGTATTTCGTCAGGCGAAGCCAGCTTTCAAAACGAAAAGAATCTGAGATCTATTTCAGAAACGAAGGAAGTTTCGCCTTTGGAGAAAGAAAATTCTTCATTTCATGTAGGGAAAGCAGATCTTGAATTAGCGATAACGTTAGAGCAAAATAGGCCATCCGAATTATCGGGGGAAACGGATATTGAAGCGTTTTCCCCAATGGAATCAGAGCACTATATTGCAATTGTCGAAGAAAGTTTGAGCCAATTAGAATTACTTTTGACTGAATTTATTGTTGACTATGAATTTCTTCTTTCCTCTTTGGAGTCGGCGAAAGATGAGCTTGGTGATAAAGACACTACATTTAAGGACTTAGTGTCGGAGTTTATGACAAGTAAAGACATGAATTTAAACCTTCAATTAGAGGTAGAAGACCTCAAGTCACAGAATGAATTTTTGCAGGAAGAAATCAGCACATTGACTGCGCAGATAGATCAATTGAAAGACTCTGTAAATTATGCTGAAAATTCGGAGTCTCTCCTGATGTCTAGACTGCAAGACATAGAGAGCATGTATGACACCTTGAAAAGTGAAATCGAACAAATTCGGTTTCACCTTAAGATAGGAGATGAAGGGGACATTCTGGAAACTTTAATTAAGCTTCAACGAGAATACGAAGATCTCATAGAAGAAAACTATCGAATGCAAGAAAATCTGACGGACTTGGAAAGTGAAATCGAAGAACTTCATGCAGAAGCAGAGGAGCTGCATTCGAAGTCCTTGTCAGAAGCGTCCTGTAAATTAACAACCAAATTTTCTGATAACCAAGAAATTAAGCAGCAGCTTGATAATCTTGAGGTAAAACTTCAGGCTGTCACCAAAGAAAGAGATTTTTGGAGGGATATTGCTGAAAGGTATAAGTCAGTTCCCGTCGAGGGTGACGAATTATTGACTTCTACGATTCGTACCGATGCGACAGAGCAGAAGAAGCTACTGCAACAAGCTATGGAATATTGCGGTCGTCGAGATGCGAGAAAGTCCTGGGTGTTTTCAACCTTTTCATCTCAACGTCAAATAAAGGCGGATCACAACGTGAATGATGATTTGGAACGTGAGCATTTGATTGATCGCCTTACGGAGGCAAATAAATCTTATCAGGAAACGATTATGAAACTTAAATCTGAGGTTGTCGGATTAAACACGAGCTTGAAAGAAGAATCATATACAATGAGAAAAAAAGTGGATTCGCTTGAGCAGGAAAAGCAAGCGTATGAAATGAAGGCACTTGCATTAGAGCAGGAGCTATGTCGAATGATTGAACATGAAGAAAGCGTTGGACCATCAAATACCATGTGAGGAAGTCATTTCTAATTTCAGCAGTGCTATGGTCCTTGAGTGACAGTGCAGAGATTACTAAAAACACTAGCTTGTAGCTTACCATTAACATATGCTAGCCAAATCGACTCTCTAATTTGTTGAAGAAGTTGCGTGACTTTAAAAATCAAGAAATCGATTTCATCTGCGAAAAGATGATGTTGGGTTCTTATGATTTTAGAAAGGAGTAAAATGTGGATAAACATTGCGACCTTATTTGGTACGTCGAGAAAACTTCAAAGAATATTTTGAAGGGACATGCGATCTGGGATTATTTAAGCACTCTTCAAATGAATTGGAATACGTATATTGGGTTTCCTGTCAAAGCAAGATGATTACCACTATCTCTTTGAAGGCAATAATAAATTACTAACACATGCGGATTGCCTTTTTTTCAAACCATAATAATACAGCTTTAGTCATCATAACCTTTAACACGAGATTCATTACGATATAGCACATTAAGAGCTATATAGTGTCTCTACACTGCTGGAACAAAAGAATTGTTGAAGTCAAAGGACGTTACAGGGAAAAAATAAAGTGAAGCTTCCTGCTCAAGTTCGGCAATATACTGTTAAGCGTCAATCATAGAATGCATATATACAATTGGAAATGTCAGGATAGAATTCAGCGGAGCATATAGTTATACGATTAGGAACCGCTCAAAAGGCTTAACTAGAAGTGCATTTTGGGCAGAGCGACCGAAATAAAACTGAGAGAATATGGCCATATTTAAACACACGATTGTTATGACAATAGTGCACCTCAGAATGATACGATGACACAATAAATGAAATTTTAGAGAGAAAAGGAATTGGTTGGTATATAAATACTGAACTCATCGTAAGATAATAACGATTATATCGATTCAGAATCTCAAAATACCTAGGAAGTGCAACGAACCAAAGATTTGGGAGCAGTTCCAAGAATAACGTTCCTAAGGTGTTCCCAGGTGATGACATTGTGTGTCGTCGGGTGAGACAGGATTCGAACCTGCGAGGCGGTAGCCATTGCATTTCAAGTGCAACCCGTTAACCACTCCGGCACTCACCCGTTCTGTATTCTTGCTCAATAAATAATGTTTTCAAATAGAGAAAAAGATTGGATGATGTTGTTAAAAATGAAGATGACTAATTGTTGTGTTCATCAAGTTTATGATTTTCGGCTCAAATCACCTCAGAATACTTTCCAATTATTCCATTTGTTGAAGGATTATGACTTTAACAAAGGTTGAGCTTAATGCTACAATGTTGGCAGGTTTCAAACAAGAGTGCTTTGATTTTTTTCTTCTGTAGTCAAACCCTGTGAATTGGGTTCATGCAGGACGTGAAAGCCATTATGCCTAACTAAAGTGGAGGGTACATTAAGGGAGAATGTACAATTACTTCCAAATTGATGGAACTACTTGGCATATTCTACATCGTTTGCAGTGATTTTCAACGTGTTATCACAACTATGACTAGCTGAACGATCGCCTCATGCTCGTTACTGTTTTATTTATGCCAAAACGGGTAACTTCTCAAGAAAACAAATATATTTTGTTATTTCGGACACTTAACGTGATACGTACTATATTTTTAGTTAAGCGTCTACATGTGAAGCTATCCTTCACGATTTTCTGATGTTAAGTTTCTCTCTCTGATTAGTGCGATAAGGCTGGATACATGGAAGATAAAGGTCTTTGACCTTCTTATTGAAAGTTTTACTCCAAACAAAGTGTGAGTGATTGACTGTTTGATGCCATTCTCTTCATTAGAACTTTACTAGAAAATTATATTACCAAAGGTGTTGCCATTTGAAATTTAGGTATTCTTTTTGAAGTAGATGTCACCCCGTAAGTCTGTCTAAATAGCTGCATCCGTCTATAAAGCTAAAAAGTCATTTTGGAACAATATTGAATATCCGAGGAGGATTTTCAAGAATGCTTGACTGAGACATACCTTCTATAGTAAGAATAACAAAGATAATTCTTACTTTAGAATAGTATGAGGAATCCGTTTTTTACGTAATGAGATGAATTTGTGTACAGGTATTGGAGAAAAGCCTTGCTTCTGCCTCAAGTAAAGAAAGAGAATGGGGATGAATATTTACTCACTCATATATTGTTAAACTGGTAGACAGTCAGATTAAACTGTCTAATGGAGATTGAAAGTAAAAAAATATGTGTTATTATGAAAATTATGAAAATCTACTCTTGCTTTTCTGATCATACAAGAGTGGAGCCTTGACTGACAAATAGGATGAATAATTGTATCCAGATTATTCTAGTCAGTCAAAAAATCTTTTGACTTATTTCATGTATAATGAAATACTTAAATCATGTTACACTTCATGAAACACATGCGATTTATTATCACCAAAATTTTACAGATCTTTGATTAGTATAATCTGAAGTTTGTAAACAAAAAACAACATCCATTGTTACCTTCTTCATCATCTATATTTGCATGCACTAGCAACAATGGGCATCTTGGAATGTTAGTACAAAATAACATCTTCTTGAATTATTATTTTTCTAGTTTCATTTGCTGGGAACGCCTTATCTTCTAGTATTCTGAATTTAGAAGATTTTCCCCCAAGATTGTACTTAATGGCTGTGGAATATGTATTTTATCCTTGAAGCAGAGAAGGTCAAAGCCTTCCATATTTTGTAGGGAGTAGTGCGGCTTATCTGCTGCCTCCTCTTTTTTTAGGGGTTAGGGGTTACAGCCCCCAATTCTAATTCTGAAGGTCAGTGTGAAGATAAAAAGGTTTGTTAAAATCGGGGTAAGCTAGAAAAACTTCTGAGCCTATAAACTAGTTGGCATTTTCAAAGGCTATTTGGCATTAGCTCAGTTAAGAGAGCTAATAAGTTGCTTTTATGGAACCAAATGTCTCTGTAATTATTGACACTGCCATTGAATTGGCAAAGTTCCTTCCTAGCGGTAGGTGGTTTATCATTAAATATAGAATCCATTTTTTGAGTACTGGTTGCATCCCGGGGCAAGTAATCCAATATCCTTACTACTCAATTTCATCTGTGAATAATTTAGATTTCTCAGCATTCATCATTCCTGCTACAGAGAGTCTGGCCAGAACCATTTCCAACTAATTAAATGATCCTTAAAGTCTTTATTGCTCAGGATCAATAAGTCATCTAGGTAAGTCCTGATATATTCCAATGTTTGCATAAATTCACACATAACTTGTTGAAATACATCACGCACAATTTAATTCCCATTGGGAGACGTTTATACTAGTATTTTTCCCCAAGGAAAAAGAATAGTGCATATCTTTTGGGCTGTGTGGTTTAATTTAATATGATAATATCCCATGTTTAGATCAAGAGCAGTTGCATATGTGAAACCTTCCATTGATTTAATCATGTCTCGATGACTCTATCCGCAAATCTGGATCATGTTTGGTGTGTTGAAACTTAATTGTGGTAGCAACTGTGATAGATGTTAATGAAACCCTGCACCTGATGTCTTTAGTCCATACAATGGCTTGTTTATGATCAAATGTTTCCCACATAGACTTGCACCAAACTTGGATCACCAGTTACATAGACTTTTCTTCGGTCTTTCCATAGAAGGTTTATCCAATATCACATGTACAGCATGAACCTCCATAAAATTCTCCTAAGAAAAATCCTAATCTTAGTGTATATAAACAACCCTTGAGTAAATGACTGTCCAGTTACCACCTGTTTGATAATCTGTAAGTTGCTTAAGTTCTGAATTAATTTCATCTTGCCAAAGACTATTTCCATTCGTCTTATCTAGTTCAATGGCATTCTTGATTCTTTTTGTGACTTGCTTTCCAAACTTGTATCCAATACTCGAGGGCTTGTTGAAACCTTTTGCATCCTTTTATTTCCTATCGTTAGGATGATGGAAAGTCTCAAAGGTTAGCCACTTGAATCCTACAAACTTTTGGATGAGGTACCTCATCTGAAGTTAATTTACGCGATCAATTTTTTCAGCCAAAAGTATTGACAGAAGAATTTACCGAAATCAATGGAAGAGCAGATGGATGACAACGTGGTTGCAATTTGTGGTGGAGCTCCTTCTAAATGGGGAGAAGACGCATTGGAGCAATCAAAACTTTTATGTATTTCATGAACGGCAAGGTAACCGAGAAGCTCTAGTAGATGACAATGGCGTTGTCCTCAGCAATAAGAAACGAATTTTAAAGAGCCTTCACCTATCTGAAAATTGGTCACTTTTTCTTAATGGAAATAGAATTCATATTCCTTCAGTGTTGGGTAGCAAGTTCTTCAAATTATGCTCTAATGAATGTCACAAAAGAATAAACTTTGACTGACCGTTTGACTAATAGAGTGCTGTTTTCTATCAGACGGAAACTAAACTTTTTTTATGAACGGCCGATAGCATTGTCAAAAGAATTTTTCGTTTGTCACATTTGCTGTTTGCGGTGGAACTCATTGCGAATGGTAAGAATTTGGAGACGGGGTGGAGCAATGAAAACCCATCGAAATCGTGAACAACAAGGGGAACAAGAGGCCATGGTAGATGATAATGGTGTCGTATTACCAAACTTCTCTGTGAGGAAAGGATTGTGCAGAGCCCTTGCCTAACTGAAATGTGGTCATCTCGTTAAGGAAATAAAAGAAATATATCAAGCGGCAGATAAACGCTACATCAGCTTTGTTGAAGAATAATCTTGATTGTCAATTGAAAATGTATTTATTTTGTCACTTTTATTGCTTTCATGGACTTGGATAAATTACCTTCACGACTAATCATCACTGCAGATAGTTTTCAACAAAGTGATATGCCACATAGTTGTTGACGTGGAAACTTAGAATGGCTGTAGCCAGAAATTATTTTTGTTGTTGTGCCAGGAAACAGGCAGAAAGAGCAGTGAATGTCAGCTTGATATATAAAGCAGGTATATCAGTCATATCTGCAATTACTCACTGGATCCCCAGAATCGTG